>OV788324.1:9244544-9270293 GCA_928718305.1 Tetramorium bicarinatum | reverse complement strand
TTGTGGACTTGATCCCGCATATTATTACACTCTACCCGGTTTTACATAGGCTGCCATATTAAAGTATACGCGCATCAATTTCGAACTTTTTACTGACATCAATGTGATCACGTTTATCGAACGTGGTATACGCGGTGATCTCAGTGAATGTTCCAGTAGACATGCGCGTGCCAACAACAAGTACATGCAGTTGTATGATTGAACGAAATCATCATCGGATATGATGTATTTTGATGTAAACTACTTGTACGGTTGGGCAATATGCCAACCATTGCCTTATGCTAATTTTCAATGGGTTGACAATGATTTCGATGTGACCTCCGTAGCGCTAGACTCGCCTGTAGGCTACATTTTCGAGGTCGACTTGGAGTACCCGCAACATCTTCACGATGCGCACACTGACCTACCTTTCTGCCCGACACGTGATAAAGCCCGGTAAGCAGCAAGATAAGCTACTCGCAACGTTATACAAGAACCGTTACGTCATACATTATGCTGTAGGTATAACAATGTAATCGTTACGGCCTTCGCGTCACAAAGACTCATCGCATATTGCAATTCGCGCAATCTCCATGGCTCCGCGGTTATATTGAACTGAATACGAAATTTAGAGCTCTCACCAAGAATGATTTCGAGAAAAACTTGTACAAATTGATGAATAACGCGGTATTTGGCAAAACCATGGAGAACGTGCGTAATCATGTTGACGTGCGACTCATAACACAATGGGAAGGCAGATACGGTGCGGAAGCAATAATTGCGAGATCAAACTTTCACAGTCAAAGCGTCTTTTCGGAAAATCTGGTTGCAAATCTGGTGGCAAATTGAAATGCGTAAACTCGAGGTGATATTTAACAAACCGATTTATGTGAGTATGTGCATTCTCGACATATTCAAGACGTGTTTGTACGAATTTCATCATGAGTATATGTATCATGAGTATTTTCACGACAAATGTAAAGTAATGTACACTGACACCGATAGTCTTATATATTACATCGAGTGCGAGGATGTGTATGAGACGATGAATCGTAATATTGACAGATTCGACACGAGCGATTATCCTGTCGATAACGTGTATAATATTTCGCTCGTTAATAAGAAGGTACCGGGCTTGCTGAAGGACGAAAATAATGGCGCGATAATGACTGAATTTGTTGAGCTCAGAGCGAAGATGTACGCGTTGAGGATAGACGGTAAGAGGGACACTAAAAAGGTGAAAGGTATAAAGAGTAACGTGGTAGCGCGAACGATAACGTTTGACGATTACATCGTTGAGACGGTGCCTCAACGATGAGATTGAAATGACGCGACAACAGACTTGTATAAGATCAAAGCTGCACGAGGTATATACCATAGCCGAAAAGAAAATCGTTCTGAGTCCGTACGATGATAAGCGATACATTGTACCCGATTCTACTGAAACGCTGCCATGGGGACATTATAAGATACCATTGTAAATATTTTATAAATTCATTTTATTTGTATGATATGTAATCAACAGATACTATAATAAAATATATGCTTACAAAACATTGTCTTTACGTATCCATGAATTGTGCGATTTATCGAGTCCCAACCATTTTACGTAAACCTCATTCCCTCTTTTCCGTAACACTTTCTCAACGAGATACACATCAGGATTAGCTACGCGGTGCAGCTCATGTTCATAGAATTCTCCAGCGATGAGTTTCCCACTGGAATCCTCCAGTATATATACGTCACAGAATTAGTTTTCTGCACTTTGACGATTTTAAACACCTCCGTCGACCAATTTGGCGTGTAACCTTTTTCAAAGACGGTCTTGTATTTGCTCAAGCGCACCGAATTGCCTACGTTGAACTTTGCCGGTCCTGCAATCTTTATCGCGCTGTACACCGTTGTTAAGAGTTTATCAGCGATCGTGGGTGTAACATCGACGGGTCGCATACCGATAGTTCGATGCCTTCTGATACGAGACGCGGCAGCGCGTCGATCCATCTATAGTTTCCGTTGAGCGTAAACAGTTTCCACATTTCGTTCTTTAGCGTGCGATTAAATCGTTTGACGACCAATGCCTTCATCACGTAATAGGTAGAATAATGATTAATATTGTGTTTTTTCAAGAGTTTCTGCACGTTCGCATTGTAAAATTCTTTTCCCTTGTCGGTTTGTAAATTTTTCGGACATCTTCCATCGATTCGAATTATCTTTGCGATAGCGCAGTAACTTCACATGCGCTCTTGGCTTTGAGCGGTACGGTCCATGCATGCTTGCTCAGCACATCGATAACGGTAAGTATGTAGTGGTTGCCTCTGTTGAATTGTGTGTAAGGACGCATCTCGACAACATCAGTTTGCCATAGGTCGTCGTACCCATGCACTATGACACGCCTTCGTGGAAAATTTCCTCTCGCCGGAGCGTGCAATTCCTTCACTAGCTGTTGGTTCTCAAAAGTTTTCTTCTCAGCCATGAACGTATGAATTTATGACGTTAATGGAACGGGAACGCATGTTCGTCGAACGGGAACGCAACGGGAACGCACGTTCGTTGAACGGGAATGCACGTTCGTCGAACAGGAATGCACGTTCGTGTAACGTATGTCAAACGGGAACTGAACGGGAACTGAACGGAAATCAATCGGGAACGGAACGGGAACACGCGTTTGTTGACCGAGAACGCACGGTGTCACGTTCACGTAACGTGAGAGATTTTACACAGCACGCTGTGTCATATGCTGAATCATCTCGTGAAAGTCGTTTATCATAATCTGCACGTTATTTTGATACATTAATATCATCCTTTTCATTTCATCCTGCCGATCTTTCAAAATTTGCATGTTCTGTTGAACGTACCGTTTGTTGACAACATCGCCATCATCCACAGGCGATGCTGCACGTCGAATCTTGCGTGACTTTGCGTGGCAAAATCTGTGGCAACCACACAGAGAGCGTTATCGCGAACGTAGTTTCTAATTAATAGGCTATATTGATAGTACGGATTCGTTCCGCTTCTTCCGAGCGATATTCCAAACATCCTGATCGGCATTTCGATGTCAATTGGTTGAATCACTCACGCGCAGTTTAATTTATAATAAGTCCTGCCTCGCGGAGTTCCTCGATGATCGACATGATTTCGTTATCGTGAGCATTGTGAGGCCCGCTTGGCGTGAGGCCTCAAGCAATCGAAAACGATCTACAAGCTCATTGGGATCATCCCAATGAACGTAATCGATCTTGTTGTTGTTAAATGTCACGGCACATGGCATACCATCTCCAACAACTGTTAGCAAGGGTGCAATTATATTTTTATACATGTATCCTTTGTTACTTTTTACAGCATTATGCACGTTGTGATCACGCCTATGTGCGTTTGTTGCTAAGAGTATACTTTTGTAGTTGCGTTTATCAGTATTCGTGTAACTATTTTCCTCTGGTATTTTTTTGAAAATCAGTTCGTAAAGACCTCGTGTACCTGGATACCTTTTTCCATCTATGAATATATCATCGTTCTTGCTCAAGTTGATACGTTTGGTACCAATCATCGTTCCACCGTTGATGAAATAAACTCCGTAAACGTTATCTATATTGACCGTTTTTCTACCGCTTAAAACAGCTCCTAAATACTTTTGTCCCAACGAACCGTAGTTTGTTTCTAAAATTTTTTGCCCCTCGGACGTGTGTAACAGGTCTCGAACGGACATCACAAGAGATTTGTTAGCGATTTCAAAAACTTCTTCGACGGAGAGTACGTGCGGGTGTTCGTACGATAATTCGCGCAGTTGTAAAATTTCGGTTGTTTCATTCAAAGTAGCTGGAACGGTGCTCGAACGTTTCAATATTGTTTTTATCGGTGTTGAATCCATGAGAGAATTACTAAACAAAACGCTTGATTGTTTTCGTTTAGGATTTGGTTCCACGTCTTCCTCTCCCGAGGATAATGTTTCAAACGACGCGTTTGATTGTTTTCGTTTAAGCTTAGCTTCCGCATACTCTTTCTCTCCCGAGGATAATGTTTCACTCTTGATGAAATTAGATTCTTCGCCAACTGTATTTTTGACACTTTGCTTTAGAGGTTCGACAACGGGTTTAAAGTGTCTGTCCAATGCCATATCTTCCTCCATCTTACCAGTTTTCAACGCGCAATATTTTTTGCGAATCGAATGCGAATCACTCGTTTTCGCAATCTGTTTTGCTAACTTCTCGTGATCTCTAATCTCCTTGCTGCTATCTATATTATCTAATTGACGTATCGACGACAACTGATTGCGTTATGATATCACAAAGTCGTTAAATCCTTTCCTATAACGACCATTCGAAATCGCGCTATCTTTGTCTATCACTACAAATCCATACTTTTGCTGCCAACAGATATGACACAATATACAAAAATCTTCATACGACATATCAGTGTTTACATAATCGGCGTATATGTGTTTTAGGTTGGTACCATCCTGTTTGAACAGAATCAGTAGATTCGCGTTGTCGCGTATAAGATGCTTTTGTATCTTTGCATACGTCTGACAAAGATAGAAGCAATCGACGTCTGCGTGTCTGCCCATCGCAAAGTACTCTCTTATCGTATCCTGCTTGTCACATGCCACGTCTTCGAAAACAAAGATCGAGTTTCAATGTGTATCGCTCGGCGAGATGACGTCACTGTTATTTGAAAATGTAAAATAACTAATTTCTTCTATCGATGTCAAGATATTTTCCAGGTATTGATATTTCGGTTGTTGCAAAGATTTTGAGTACACGTACACCGTGCGGACTTTCCAGCAGGCTAATCACCACATTTGTCTTGCCACAATTTGACGGACCGCAAATAATACCGCGTATAGAAATTAGCAGCATGTTTCCATGTTTGCGTACCTCTTTCTCAGACATTAACCTTTCATCGAAATTAGTCACCGCGATTGGCGGCGATTGTCGCACGAACCGCATGTTATCTCTGAAAAAAATGAAACGGTATCGAGAGAGCTGAATTGATAGCAGAGCATTCCACCGAAATGCTCAGAAATGTTTCTGCTTCGGTTGGATAACCGTGATATATACGATTTAACCGTCGAGCAGTTGAAGTATATACCAAAGATTATTCTATTGCAAAAGTTTTATAATTATATAGATTATGTGTGGAATAGACTTTCCGATCATATCAAGGCAGATTCAGAAGTTCAGCAGTACCGTCGTTGCCTGGAGCATTATAATCTACCGTGCCATCGAACGCATACGACGGTCCATCGCCGTTGAAAAAAAATTGCAGCGAATGTCAACGAAGATTGGAAGAGGCTTGTTAAATCGTGCGATAAACTTCCGATCGAATTACATATTCCCGGTTATCAGTTTTGCGGTCCAGGAACTCATTTGGAAAAACGTTTGGCGAGAGGTAATCAACGTATTAACCCGCTGGATGCAGCGTGTCGCGAACACTATCGTGTTGAAATATATCTAGCATATTTACATAGCAACGATATCGCAGAACGACACATTGCCGATAATATACTCGCCGCGAAAGCGCGAAAACGTATTACCGCGAGGGATTCAACTTTCGGGGAAAGAACTGCTGCTTCAGCCGTTTGGACGGCTATGAAGGCCAAAACAAAATTTGGTATGGATCTGAAAACGAAGAAAAAGAAAACAACGAGGAAATGAATACTTTCGGTAGCGAAACGTAGTGGTATCCTACCGTTACTGGAAGTTATCGGTTCATTGGTCGGTGGAGCGGCAGGAGTCGCAAATGCTGTGATATGATAACAATGAATGATAACAAGGTCGCGCAGCGTCAGCTGGAAGAACGTCATAATCGCGCCATGGAAGATCATGGAATTTATCTCGCTCCGTACAAACGTGGACGAGGAGTGTCGATGAGAAAAAAAACGTCAAAGAGACGTTAAAAATCCCAAAGGGTGCAACTAAGGTTACGACGTACAACTACCACAACAACTTGCAAAGCGTATGCGCATTCCATATTTTAGAGGTATATTTATGCGTACTAGCCTACCAACGGGAGGAGTACGTCGAAACGAGAGCGGTATCGTAAATTTGGACAATGCCGAGGGACCGGGTACTCTGGGGAGGGACTGGGTAGCGTATGCGAAGAGAGGAGATCGCGTCATATATTTTGATAGTTTTGGTAATCTTCGACCGCCAAGGAAATTGGTGCGATATCTAATAAACGATGTGACACGAATCGAGTACAATCGCACGCCTTATTAGCGTTACGATCAGAGCAATTGTGGACAACTTTGTCTACAGTTTCTCCAAAAGATCGATGATCAGTTTAAAGACTGCCGTTGCACCATTTAAACTCACAGTATCAAACATGTCACTGACGTTTACACTCACCGGCAAGAGTAGCATTCTCTCGATAAGCTATTTTCCTGCTGTGGATTTGAGCGATGGTGATTACGAACTTGGCCTGATGGACTTTGAAACCTATTACACGGTCCGTAAATTCATCGAACAATAAATTCTACTTTGGCGACGACAAGGAGATTGTCATTCCCGAAGGATCGTACGAACTGCGCGACATTGACACGTATTTGAAACGCACGCTTTTACAATTTCGTTCCAAAGATGTAAGAAAAAAGACATCGGGAAAGGTGATGTCGAGTACCCACTGACGATTCGAGCTAACAACAATACGATGAAAAGCGAAATTAAGCGTGCTCACAGAATAAATTTTACAAAATCTAACAATATTAGATCGCTGTTGGGATTTTCGGCGAATCGTGTGCTAGAGCCGCGACAGTGGCATGAATCGGATGTATCGATAAATATCATTAACGCATAGAGTGCAATGTGACCGCGGGTGCATAGAGCAACGACAAGTGCGGGCATACGATACACGAGTTTTCACCGAGCGTTCCCCCAGGATATAAGATATCGGAAATACCTGCACAGATTATTTATCTTCCGATCATTGTACGGAGCATTACGGATCTGACGATTCGTATCGTGGTCAACTGCTCGATTTTCACGGAGAAGAGATCACCGTCAGATTACATGTGCGGAGAAGACAACGATAAAGGGAGATGCTAGTGCTGAACAAAGTGGAACAGGTGAAAAGTTTTATCAAAGAAAAACAAATCCCATCACTTGATAAAAAGAAACTCACTGCGTCGAACATCGAATTTTTGAGATCATTGGGTTTCATTGTACGAAATGGCTGATATCTTGAATATTGGACGCGAGCCGATCTTTGACAATACCATTGTCAAAATTGAAACTCATACATACAATCCGTATCCCAATACAACGTTTGGACATAGCGATGAGATAAGGATACAACAGCAGGATTTGTACACGTTGTCGTGTGAAAGCTTACTCTACATCGAAGAAAAATTGAAGAAAAAGAACAATGATGCGAATTTACTTGCAAATAATTCTGTGGCATTCACGTTTGACGAAATTCGATACGAACTCAACGGCGTGGAGATTGACCGCATCAGAGATGCTGGAATAACCAGCACTATCAAGAACTATGTATCGCTTTCGTATGACAAAGCGTTGATCTTGCGGAATGCCGGATGGGACACTTCATCGACCATATCGGAAGGATACTTTAATTTTTGCGTACCGCTCACCATGCTTTTGGGCTTTTGCGAGGATTACAAACGTGTGATTGTTAATGCCCGCCATGAACTGATTTTGATACGAGCACGCAACGACAGCAATTGTATCAATGGAGATTCGAAGACGGAACCAGAAATCGAACTATTCAAAGTACAGTGGCGAATGCCTCACGTTATGTTGAATGAGGTCAATAAACTGTCCCTGTTACGAGCTTTGGAAAGCGGACGATATCTGAGTATGAGTTTTATGAGTTAAATAATCTCACAATAGTCGACTCGTTCCCATTACCAAATATAATCGACATATTAGACCAACTAGGGAATGCGAAATATTTTACTACATTAGATCTCACTTCAGGTAATCATCAGATACCGATGGTCGAACGCGATAAGCAAAAAACAGCTTTCTCTACGCCGCATGGTCATTTTGAATTTAATAGAATACCTCTTGGTTTAAAAAACGCGCCAGCCACATTTCAACGACTCATGAATACTATTTTAACAGGCATTCAAGAATTAAAATACTTAGTATATCTTGACGATATAGTCATTTACGGTTCGAGTTTAGAAGAGCGTAATAAACTAATAATAGAAGTGTTAAAAAGATTACGAGATAGCAATTTGAAACTGCAACCCGACAAATGCGAATTCTTGCGCAAGGAAGTAATCTACTTAGGACACGTGATAACAGAAGATAGAATTCTACCCGATTCATCTGAACTAGAAGCGGTACGAAAATTTTCCACACCACAAAAAATTAAAGATATCCAATCATTTATTGGATTAGCGGGATATTATAGAAGATTTATAGAAGATTTCTCCAAAATAGTCAGACCTCTAACAAAATTAACAAAGAAAGAAGAAAAATTTATATGGTACCTCTGAACAACAACATGCGTTTAAAACATTAAAAAATAAATTAACCACAGCGCCCGTGCTAAGACCCCGACTTCACTCGTGAATTCATTATTACCACAGACGCATCGGATTACGCCGTCGGCGCTATACTATCTCAAGGTAGGTCAAAATCGTCTGATCGCCTATGCTAGCCGCGTATTATCGCGAGCCGAACAAAATTATAATACGACTGAAAAGGAATTACTAGCTATCGTATGGGCAATAAAACATTTCAGACCATATTTGTACGGAACTAAATTTAAAATAGTTACCGACCATAAATCACTGATATAGTTATTTAATGTAAACGACCCCGGATCAAGATTAATCCGCTGGAGATTAAAGCTCGAAGAATATGATTACGAAATAATCCACAAGTCTGGAAAGATTAACGTAAATGCCGATGCATTAAGTAGAAATGTTGCAACCACTGTATGCATTTCGGAAAATATTAATAAAGAAGATGATGAAATTAACGACCCACAAATTTATAGTGAGGATAAAAAACAAAAAATACTTTATGAATATCACGATGCTCCAACAAGTGGAAATCAAGGAACGTATGTTAAAGCGAATGAATCACACGTGGCCAGGTATAACTAAAGACGTGGAAAAATATATTGCTAAATGCGATTATTGTAAAAAAAATAAATTAAAGCTTAAACCAAGGACACCCCTCGTACTAACAGACACGCCCGATAAACCTTTTGAAAAATGCGCACTTGATATTGTAGGACCACTGACGATAACGAATGTAGAGAATAAATATATATTAACATTCCAAGACTGTCTAACGAAATTCAGTAAAGCAATACCAGTACCGAATCAAGAAGCCGCATTGATTGCCAAAAAATTTGTCATAAAAATAGTATTTGAACATGGAATTTCAGAAAAAGTATTGACCGATCAAGGAAAAATTTTGTAAGTGAAATAGTCAAAGACATGTGTAAGCTATTAAAAATCGAGAAGATACAAACTGCTTATCACCCCGAAAGTAACGGAGCTCTTGAGCGTTCACACCGAACTCTAGCCGAGTACCTTCGTCATTACATTAATGGAGATCAAACGGACTGGGACGAATGGATACCATATGCCATGTTTACATTCAATACTACGCCACATACAGCCACGGAATATACATTCGAACTTGTATATGGACATTCAGCTATCCTACTGTCAGCCGTAGCGCATCCACCGTCGTATACTTTCGACAATTACGCACAAGAATGAAAACAAAGACTACGCGCAATGAATCAAATCGTCAAAGAACGATTAAAAGAAGAAAAGCGAAAATCGAAAGAATATCATGATAAAAAATCAAAAGAAATTAAATTCAAGGTAGGAAATAATGTTTTACTGTATGACGAAACGCTTCGCCGCGGATGATCTAAAAAATTAGACGCCCTATGGAATGGTCTATACAGGGTGTTCAAAAAGTCCCGGACCGGTTAAATAACTTGTAAAGTAGGCGTCGCACTGAAAAATGATCAAGATAAAAGTTGTAGGAAATGTCCCTGGCTATCCGATGGTGACCATGGCTGTGACCTTGACCTTCAAGGTCATTTGAAGGTCAAGTCGATTTTTTAAAATGGAACCCCATATTTTTGATCCCGGAAACGAAAAGAGCGAAAAATTTCACGTTCAGATATGACCTTGACCATTTTTTTTAAATTTGACCTCTGATGGTTGACAAGGCTGACACCAGCTGAATCCCAGCCGGCTAAGGCAAGGTTGGGTGATGTCCGGCCAGTGAAGGCAAGGCTGACATCAATCCCAGCCGGTTAAGGCAGGGAAGGGTGATGCCCGGCCAGTGAAGGCAAGGCTGACATCAATCCCAGCCGGTTAAGGCAGGGAAGGGTGATGCCCGGCCAGTGAAGGCAAGGTTGACATCAATCCCAGCCGGCTAAGGCAAGGTTGGGTGATGCCCGGCCAGTGAAGGCAAGGCTGACATCAATCCCAGCCGGTTAAGGCAGGGAAGGGTGATGCTCGGACAGTGAAGGCAAGGCTGACATCAATCCCAGCCGGCTAAGGCAAGGTTGGGTGATGCCCGGCCAGTGAAGGCAAGGCTGACATCAATCCCAGCCGGCTAAGGCAAGGTTGGGTGATGCCCGGCCAGTGAAGGCAAGGCTGACATCAATCCCAGCCGGTTAAGGCAGGGAAGGGTGATGCCCGGCCAGTGAAGGCAAGGCTGACATCAATCCCAGCCGGCTAAGGCAAGGTTGGGTGATGCCCGGCCAGTGAAGGCAAGGCTGACATCAATCCTAGCCAGTTAAGGCAGGGAAGGGTGAAGCCAGGCAATTGCAGTAAGTTGGAAGTTATTTATTAGAGCAAATGCTCAAAGTTTTCGCCCCCAGCTGTCTGGCAATACGCTATGCGGTTGTAAAATGCTGCAACCGCTTGGCGAATCATGTCTGCATCAATGGCAATGATTTCATCTCTTATTCTCTGTTGAAGTTCATCGAGATTTGCTGGTTTCGTTCGATATACCCTATCTTTGAGGTAACCCCACAAAAAATAATCTAGTGGTGTACCATTTTACTTTTTAAATTGAATAGTAATAGTAACTTCTCTGAAATGGCTGACTATCCGTCCAACGAGATCGTTGATATGATTATGGTTTTAGGAGTAAGCCAAAATAATTATCGTGGCGCGGCGAGACTTTATGTTGAACGCTTTCCTGACAGACGACACCCTGACGATAGAACTATCAGACGTTTAACTCAAAGAGCTCGTGATGGACACATGGTTCGCCAACGTAGGCGCCATGAGTATCATGAAAATGATAATAGAGTTGTAACTGTTCTTGCAATAACTCATCTTGACCCTCACATTAGCGCTCGTCGAGTCGAAAGGAAAATTGGTATTCCAAGAAATACCTTCTTAAGAATTATGAAGGTGCTTCAATATCATGCGTATCATATTACTTTAGTTCAAGAGCTACAGTTTGAGCATTTTCAACAGCGTATTGTGTTTTGCCAATGGGCTTTACAAATGATAGAAAATGATCCAGACTTTTTTAACTTTGTTCTTTTTTCTGATGAGGCAAAATTTCAAAGTGATGGGGAACTGAATAGGCATAACTGCCATTATTGGTCTAATGTGAATCCTCATTGGGTCAGAACTGTAAACCATCAAAGACGTTGGAGTATTATGTATGGTATGGTGCGGAATTATCAATGGATATTTGATTGGCCCTTATTTTTTTGAAAAAAATGTAAATCAACATACCTATCTGACGCTAATAAGAGATGAACTACCTGGATTGATGGAAGATGTTGATTTAGAAACGCGACGAAGAATATGGCTCCAGCATGACGGCGCAGCACCACATTTCGCTCGAATTGTAAGGGATTTTTTGAATGAGCACTATGATAACAGATGGATTGGTCGAGAAGGTCCGGTTAACTGGCCTGCTTGCTCACCCGATCTTACATCACCAGATTTTTATTTATGGGGATATTTAAAAAATGCTGTTTTTGAACAACAACCCACTACAAGAGCAGATATGCAGGATCGGATTCGTCGAGCATGCGCTGCCATTCCGAGGCAAACTTTGCAGAACACCGTTCGCCATTTTCAAAGGCGTTTGACTTTGTGCCTTCAAGCAAATGGTCGTAATTTTGAACACTTGCTTCGAGGTTAAATAAAAATTTATTTACAGTAGTGAGAGGCAAGGGGACTCACTTTAATCAAGCACCCCGAAGGAAACAGTCCTTACTACGTCCACGACGTTGTTTCTGGGTAGCGCAAAAAGTAAGGTTAATACATTTAGTACAACAGAAGCTTCAACAATCTTAAAGTTTCCGTTAAAAAATCATTTTGCTCTTAAGAAAAATTTATCAGGATTCAGGATGTGTGGGTTTAGGGTGTGTGGAATTAGCATGTGTGGGGTAGGGATGTGTGGGACTGGGGTATGTGGGGTATGGTTGTGTGGGATTGGGGTGTAACAGTTTCGCATGTGAGAGTATGGAGTGTATGGGGTTAGGATGTGCGAGTTTGAGTTTGGTTTACTAGGATGTGTAGGTTTTGGGTGTGTGGGTTTGGGGTGTGTGGGGTGTGGGGTGTGTGGGTTTTATGGTTTGTGGGTTCCTCTATTAAACCTACGGTCAATTTGAACCAGCTCAGCCCGTGGTTCATGGAAAAAAACGATTTTAAACGGACTTTTCGGAGTTTGACCTTGATTTGACCTTAAAATGATCTTGAAAACAATTTTCTCAATATGATTTTGAACGTAAAATTTCCCGCTCTTTCCGAATCCGGGGTCAAATCTAGGTGTTCCCATTTAAAAAAACCACTTTGACCTTGAAATAACCTTGAAGGTCAAGTTCAAGGTCAAAGACGTTAGTGCCATTGTGTGGCCCTCTTTGTCCCCTGCAACTTTTGTCTGAACCGTTTTTCTCTGTCTGGCTTAGGTTCCGAGAAATCCAGGTGCGGCGATTAAAATGGGTCACCCTGTATATATATATATATATATATATATATATATATATATATATATATATATATATATATATATATATATATATACACTGAGAGAAAAATATGTTACTTTCGGCCTCAATTATAATTTTATAATATTTCTAACAATATATATGATAAAATTATGGTTAAGGCCAAAAGTAACTATATATTTTCTTTCAGTATGTGTATATATATATATATACATTCATGTAGTACATATGTGTAGTATATATGTACATTCATAAAGTGAATGTACCGAAACCTATGTATTTCTTTCATATATATATATATGAAAGAAATACATAGGTTTCGGTACATTCACTTTATGAATGTACACATGCACCACGACTAACACCCCGAATATCTGTATTCGTCAACATTTTTCTGGTTATAACACGCGTCTGATTATGCATCCAGCATCGACGAAATGAAGTTGGAGATACAACAAATGCCTATCTCCCCGTTGGTGGTACCTTCATGTTGGAGCTACATTTGTTTCTCGTATTACGCGATACGAGGTACATACAGAAAACTTTGTACCTCCTTAAAAAAGTATCGCGAATTTATAGGATTGGTACCTCCAATTCAATCAATAGGTTTATTATTACCTCATGTATCTTGTACCTCGTGCTAATGTACTAGAAAAAGTACCTCCTATTAGTATGTAACCGGAAAAAGTATCTCCTATTAGTATGTAACTCAAATGTCAATTCTGCTTAGAAAATAGTACCTCGAATTTGGAGGTTCTACGCGGTACATGATTAAGAGTGTAACCAAAAGGTTTCGTGAAGCTAAATTTGTACAGCGCAATAATCGCAGGTAAATGAAAGAAAACAGTTTGTAGGGTTGTATGAGTAAACTCTACTGAGAAAGTGGGTGGGGATATACAAAGGCGCGTCACGGTCGCGGGCCGTCACAGCTCCGCATTTTTCCGAAGCCAAAACGGTTTTTATGCATCGCAATTTACGCTGACCTTTTACTCGTTCTCTTCCCATTTCTCCTACTGGGAACATATACTATACTAAAAATTTGTAAAATATATAACGTACCCTATAGATTTTTAGTATAATATATGCTGTCAGTGGGAGAAATTGGGAGAAAACGAACGCAGGCTGAATGTGTTTAATACATATGAAATGTTTATTTCCTATAAAATGAATTTTGTCATTGGCTAATTAACTTACTTTCTACTTGATGCCTATTAAACACATTTGTTATAAACAATGCCAGTGTCTTATAATTTACGTCATTCTTTATATACAGGGTGATTCAGAATAACCACTTGTCCTTTCATAGACATATTCGTAGTGATATTCTGAGACGATTTTTCCTCTAACAAAAATTTGTCCGGAGCTTAGTTTTTGAGATACAACAGCAAACAGTTAACGTATTACGAGCCGGATACAAGAGGTAGACAGGGGCGGCGCAACTCATTGTTACACGCAGGTCGACCTGGCTCCCGCTGCGATCAGCTGCACAGAGTCGTAAACGCACGCACGCACGCACGCACGCACGCACAAACACAAACACACAAACAAAGACACATACAAAATGAGGTGCTATTTAGACCAAAACTCAAATTAAACTCCACGCGGGTTCATCTTAGCACCTTAGACCTTGCTGAATCGACCTTTTAACAAATTCGAAATTGAATATCTCGGCACCTAAATATCCTAGCACAAAATTTCGAAGACGGTTTGAAAGCTTTGATATACTACTTTTTGATATTTACATTGAAATTGTGCGTGACGATTTTTTTCAAAATGGCGGATGACAAAGTGAGAAGATGTAAAATTGACAATTAAAGGTCCGAGTTTGCAACGATGCACGGCATGAGTCAGGTGTCGCAGCCTAATGGCACGAAATACACATGAAAGAATGGAGTGTTAGCTTTAAAATGCCTTTTTAAAGAGCTCGATGCGATAACTTTCCGCTGAGTTATTTCAAATTTAACCCGTAGCATCCACACTAGTGCGAATTCGCACCACCAAAAACGTCTTCCTTCTGTATCTTTTGACTTGCGTTCTCTAACGGTTTCTCCCCTCTACGACAAATATGTCAATAGCCTAGGGGGCCTCTATACAAAAGAACAGCTTCACTTGTTTTGAAACTGCCGAGCAAGCAGCATCAAAACTTCGAGGAGGTGCGAATTCGCACTAGTGTGGTTGGAGTGTGTACAAAGTTGGTACCCAAAAAAATTATAAAGTTGTGAATTTGTGAGTTAAAATGTAAGTATTTAAACATCTTTTATCATCTTTAGTGTAAAATTTATCATAATTATAATTAAAAATTAAAAATATTTTAGATAATAATTTTTTTTTCGAATCATGATTCTTTTCATTCAAAATGTATTTAGAAATAATTTCGTTTTTTTTGTGAAGAATGGCTGAGATAGAGGAGAGGAGATGTTCTCTTCGCAGCTATAACGCTGTAATACAGACATTAGCTGCTGATGAGGACGAGGATGTACATGACACTGTATGCTCGGACGATAGTGGAGACGAATTCGTCGTGTCACAAAATGATGAAAGTGATATGGATAGTGCTGATCACAGCCAAGCAGAACAGGAGTCAGAAGATGACGATTTCGAAACAGAAGCGGAGAATGCCAATAATAAACAAAGGCTTATGGATGCAGTCGAGCGGCAACGTAGCAGAGGTCGTCCGAGAAAAAATATCCCAGCCGCAGCATCTCGCTGGGTATGGTCTGAGAAAGAACCAAGTAGGCGTAGTAGGCGTTCCAGCAATACTTTTCTGTATGATCCTTCCCCGAAAAATAATGCTGAGAATATACGCTCTCCGTTGCAAGCGTTTAATGTGTTATTTTCTGATAATTTGATAGACAAAATTGTGAAGCACACCAATGAGCAAATAGCGCGTGAAATGGCATTGTTGAAAGAAAATAACAGAGTTCCTCAATCGTATCATTTGCCAACTGATAATATTGAAATAAATGCGTTTATCGGCGTTAGTTATTATACTGCTGTGTTGAAACAAAACAAGTTAAACACTAGAGACATGTGGTCGGAAGAATTCGGATGTGGAATATATCGAGCCGTATTTTCAGAGCAGCGATTCAATTTTCTCACTTCTATGATCCGTTTTGATGATAAAACAACGAGGAGAGAGAGGCGGCTTATGGATAAATTAGCTCCCATTAGAAAAATATGGGAAATTTTTATAAATAATTGTATTAGTAGTTACGAGCCATCAAGTGATTGTACTATCGATGAGCAGTTAGTTAGTTTTCGCGGTAGATGCTCTTTTCGGATTTATATGAAGAATAAGCCAGATAAATATGGTCTCAAGATTCTAATGTTAAATGATGCAAAAACATTTTATATGATTTCTGCGATTCCTTATGTAGGGAGAGTAACACCCGAAGAGAATGATTCCGTACCGACTTATTTTGTACGCAAATTACTGGAATTAGGATCATTGACAGGTTCTTGGAGAACAATAACGATGGATAACTGGTTCACGTCAGTGCCGCTATTTATGTTACGCAAACAAAAATATCAGTTAAGAGCCGTTGGTACAATCAGGAAAAATAAAAAAGAAATTCCAACAACGTTAAAAACTGCAAGCTCTGTAGGTTCATCGCGGTTCGTTTTTACAGATGATTTGACGCTTGTTTCGTATGTTTCTAAAAAAAATAAAATTGTTTTACTTTTATCTTCAATGCATCATAATACAGTTATTGATCGTAGAACCAGCAAGCCCGAAATTATCATCCATTACAACGAAAACAAAGGTGCTACAGATGCATTTGACCAAAAGTGTCATACTTTCTCTGTTGCGCGACGTACTAAAAGATGGCCTCTGAAATTTTTTTACAACATGCTCAATCAAGCGTCAATTAATAGTTGCATTTTGTATAATTTGATTGCACAAAATGAAAGATTAATCCGCGCGAAATTTATTAAAAACTTAGCTTACGCATTGATTGTGCCACAGCTACAGCGGCGTTTGAAACGCCAAACCTTGCGCTTGACAACGAAGCGACTAATAGCGAAAATATTAAAAATTGATAAACCTGAAATTCAAAGTTATACAGTAATAAGGGAAGAGACTCGTGCGAAATGTGCGCTTTGTGAAAGTGATGCTTCCGGTCGCACAAGAATGAAGTGCAACAATTGTTTGCGCCGCATTTGTGATGAGCACAGATCCGGATTTTGCATCGAATGCGCCGTTAATTTAGACTAAAATTAAGAAAATTTCCTGTAACTTTATAAACAACTATTATAAACATATTATACACATAAATATTATAAAATCAAGTATATAAAACCAAGTAACATGTTTTTTCACCTTAAAAAATATCCTATTTTCAAACCCCCCTAAAAAATAGTTAACATTCTAGAATGTGTACGATGAATTTTTTTCTTAAAAATATGATTTCTTAACTTTAATTTCCGATTTGTTTTATTCATTAGTGTCAAATAGAAAAAAATAGCAATTTTTTAAAGAGAAAATGAACTTTTTGAAAACATGTACTTCATTTTTAGCTTCTTTTATAGTTAAATAATTACTTTTTGCTTTCGCATTTATATCCATTGCATTTCTCAGGAAATTCTACTCTAAAAAACATATATTATCAGCTTAATTTCCTTTTTTTTTACTGAGTTATTGAACTTCAAAAATGCAAAATCCCAAATCGCACTAGTGTGGTTAGTACGTATACTGAGTTGGGGTGTGGTTACTACGGGTTAAGAAAAAAGCTATTTTTTCTTAAATTTGGAATAACTCAGCGAAAAGTTATCGCATCGAGCTCTTTAAAAAGCATTTTAAAGCTAACACTCTATACTTTCATGTGCATTTTGTGCCATTGGGCTGCGACACCTGACTCACGCCGTGCATCGTCGCAAACTTGGACTTTTGATTATCAATTTTGCATCTTCTCACTTTGTCATGTGCCATTTTGAAAAAAATGGCCAAGCATAATTGCCATTTAAATATTCTTAAAGTGGACGTTTGAAGCTTTAATTTGCATTTTGGAACATATTTTTATCTTCATTATTTACTAAGTTATGACCATTTGAAATTTGGTAAATTTTTCCGAAATTTTTAGTGTACCGCTTTTTTTGTCGGTAAGTGTAGATTGCTGTACCCAGAAAGGTCTAGATGTAACGCCAAAAAACAAAGGTATGTTCGAAAATGTCCTACATTGCGATTTAACATCAAATAACGAAGCTATGTACGAAAATGTACATTGCGAAGATGACAATACTTTTGTTATCGAAAACAGTCCTCTGGATAAAGATCATATCCAAGACCACGTGGTTGAAGATCGCATTATGCATGTTGATTTCTTTTTGAAAGAAATGCGTAGGACATTTTTCAATCATGCGCAAGGAATTGAGTGCCAATATCGAGATTGGAGACTCATAAATTCCAAGCGCCGTGGATTACTGACACAATTCTTCTTTAAATGCCAAATTTGCAATTATGAAGACAACTTTTTGTCACATCCCACAGATAATAAAAAACTAGACATCAATACGGCTGTAATTATCTCGGCTGGGAAAAATAAAAGTATGTACCAAAATATCGACAATTGTGAAGATAACGATACTATAGTTATCGATAACACAGGTCGATTGGATATAAATTGTATCCAAGAATCTAAGGTTGAAGAAATTGAACATCTTGATATAAAGCTAACGCAGAAAATGAAGGTATGTATCAAAATATCGACAATTGTGAAGATAACGATACTTTAGTTATCGATAACACAGGCCGATTGGATATAGATTGTACCTAAGAATACAAAGTTGAAGGCCGTCGTATTGTCGATTTTTTTTGTATTGAATGAAATGCACGGAACATATGATAAGCAGGCGCGAGGAATAGAGTGTCTTTTTAGTGACTGGAAACTCGTCAGTTCTCGTCGGTATGGGTTGCTGACACAGTTTTTCTTCAAATGCCAAATGTGCAATTATGAAGACGAGATCTGGTCAGAATCCATACAATCCGAAATAATGGATATTAATTCAGCTGCTGTAACTGCAAGTATTACAACTGGAATTGGCTATGCTCAACTGGAAGAGCAATGTGCAACGATGAATATTCCAAGCATGTCCGAGCCAACATATATCAAATACGGAGAGAATTTAGTCGATGATTTTAAAAAAACAGCCATGGAAAATATGAAAATGGCTGCCGAAGTTGAAAAGCGACTCGCTCTCGAGAGAAACGATACTATAAACGGTATTCTGTACATAACCGTTGTAGCAGATGGTAGTTGGATGAAGAGATCGTACGGCAACGCTTACAACTCTCTCTCTCTCTTTCTCTGGTGTTGGAGTTATACTTGGTTACCATACGAAAAAAATTCTTTTCGTTGGTATCCGCAATAAATTTTGTGCTGTATGTGATATGGCAGAGCGAAAAGGTGTCAAACCCAAAGCTCACAAATGCTACAAAAATTTTGATCGCAACGCAAGCTCCACACGCATGGAGAGCGGCGATCGTGGAAGGTTTTAAATGTAGCCTTGAAATGCATGGGCTAATTTATAAAATAGTTATTGCCGATGGTAACAGTAGTGTATATCAAAGCATTCTTGATAACCAACCATACTATGAACAGATGGTGACAGTAAAAAAAATAGAATGCACTAATCATTTGCTTCGCAATTTATGCAAAAAATTGAACTACAACTTCTGCTACAGCAGAAATGACTCAGCCGAAAACGCAGAAACATGGTTTTGTACAAGCGCGAAATGTTGTAAAAAGTAACATCTTATATATTCGGCGAGAAGTAGAAAAGGCAGCTGAATTACGAAGAAAAGAACAAAAACCTGAACATTTGAAGGCTCTGGAACTATAAAAAGATATATTTAGCATACCTAACCATGTTTTTGGTGAACATAAGCGATGCAAAGAATATGGACATATATGTCAAGAGAACGATAATGAAACTAAGAAAAATTACGTTCCGTATTTAAAATTGTACGATCTGTATCAAAGAGTAAAAAGTGCTGTCACATATCTAAGCGGTTATTCTGACAGCTTGTTACTACATTATACCAACAATCCTGCAGAATCGTTCAATTCGATAATCTGCAAAGAAATTGTTGGAAAACGTATTAATTTTGGTAGACGAGGCTCTTACACTGCTAGAGTTGCGGGAGCACTTGTTCAATATAATACGCAACAAGTCCTTACAGAATTACATCGAAGCATGTGTAAGATTGTTCCACCTATTATTGAGAATCTGGAAAAACGACGACAAATAAAAGTTGCAAAAACCAGAGAATCTCGAAATGAACAAGGAAGACCAAAAAAGCACTTTAAACAAGAATCAGGAACAGATCGTTATTATGGTCCGGAATCGCAGGAACCGGATCTTTCATCGGAAGCAATCGAATCAATCCGGCAAAAGCATTTCGAAGACTTGTTCACAAATGCAAAAGACTGGCAGGAAATTGAGTTCAAAACAAGAAATCAAAATAAATCGGGATTATGGGACTCACTGAGACGAAAAATGTTGACGTCTCATTTTGGAACCGTATGTCGCATGAGACCGACAACGTCTTGTGCACCGACAGCAAAAGCCATTTTATATCCTTCGTTCATTGATACCCAAGCCGTAGAATATGGCCGAGAGAACGAAGTTGTAGCAAGAAAAGAATTGGCTATAAAATTAAATAAAAAAATTAAACCTTGCGGATTATTTATTTATACTAAATATCCTTACTTGGGTGCTTCTCCTGACGGACTTATTGACACAAATGGTCTAGTAGAAATCAAATGTCCTTTATTGGCTGAACATTTAACAGCTGAAGAAGCCGTAGAGATATTGGTTCCCTTAAAGAGTATCTTCGATAAAAGAAACGATTAAAAAAAATTTTATATATTGAACAAACAATTTAACCAAGCCAAAATGATTCAAGGGACTGTAAAATATCATTCATCCCTCAACGAAACGGGAAAATCGAAGTTAAAATAACATCGTTTGCTACTACGTCGATTGTTAAAACTATGTACAAAGAATAAAAACATACTTTATTCACTAATTTACATGTTTTGTATAATATTTATCATTTTACCCAACAATTAATCAGCCTAAACTGCACTGACGATCCTGTCTGGACAGACACAAGCCGCCGAGCTCGAGTGTTCAGGTATACTGATACACCGCTCGCTGGGCACTGAGCGGCGGCGGCGCGGCGCTTTATTTTCAGTAATTTTTTTAAAAATAGTGTCCATTCGAGCTCCATTTTGAAAAATTCATGATTTCTTTAGAATTGAAGTGGGAATACGGTAATATTTTTTTTTCAATTATAAGTCGAGGAGTTGATAATGAAAAACGCAAATGAAAGTTATAAACAACCGAACAACAATTTCTTTATTTAAAAAGTTAAATTTAAAAAATACCATCGTAAAGTACGTTTCAAGCCCTTTAAAAATCACTCCTTATTTGTCCGTTTTCATCGAATTGATTCTGCAATAAAATAGTTTGAATATTCCCATAATCGACGTTTTTTTTTCAATTTCTTGCAATTTTCAATCGCGCACAACTCGAAAAAAAATCTCTAATTTTTTTCTAAAAATAGAGGTCTCATATTTTTGACCACAGAATATGTCTGCCAAATTTTAAAAAAAAGGAATCATCAAAGTAAATTTTTTATGAAAATCGTCCGGTTTGAGGTGGAATGACTCATATGTGCAATTAGTATTTTTTAATTACGAACCGCATGCAATTACAGTGGCTTTTACAGATAATAAATTTTATAAAATTTTCTTATGAGTAATAATAGAAATTACATTTACTTTTTTTCTCATTGAGTTTTGAAAAATATAGGACATTTTTGATACTCTTGAAGTTTATTTGATATGTTTATTATGTTATCATTACGTCAGTTACGATTATACCCATTTTTGCAAAATAAATAGAACATGTAAAATAATTAGCATTGCTCAAATTTTTTTATTTATAAGTATGCTAATTGTACTTTATATTTACTAAAGAATATGTTCCATTTATCCATTATATTATGCAAATTTATTAATAATGTACATATTCCATTTACTTTTATTAGGAGAAATGCGTAACTTACATGATAATAATGGAAGTATGATCAAATAATTTTCAAGAAGATCAAAAATATCTTGTATCTTTCAAAACTCGATGAAATTGAACAAAATTAAACTTTTATTATTACTCATGAGAAAACTTCAGAAAAAACATTTTCTCTAAACTAAAATAGTTACATATCGGCGTAATTGCATTCAATTTTTATTTTTCTGAAGTTTTCTCATGAGTAATAATAAAAGTTTAATTTTGTTCAATTTCATCGAGTTTTGAAAGATACAAGATATTTTTGATCTTCTTGAAAATTATTTGATCATACTTCCATTATTATCATGTAAGTTACGCTTATACTTACTTTTATACTTAATACCCGTTCTAGTAGTAGTTTATTAAACCCTTTTCGGGGTACACAGGGACTCCCGCTCCCTTTACAATTTCATCTCTTCTTTCCTTCCTCGCTCCTCCACACTATTCTCTCTCTCTCTCTCTCTCTCTCTCTCTCTCTCTCTCTCTCTCTCTCTCTCTCCCCTCTATTCCTCTCTCTCTCATATTTCGCTCACTACTCTCGCCTTTACATTTTTTCACATTCTTTCTCCTTTTCTATCCGACCTGACCTTCTCTGGCCGATACACTCTAAAAGTCCTTTCCCTTTTCGCACCTCTCCTATCCCTTTCTCACCACTCTCTCTTTTCTCTCTCTCACTCACACCTCTCTCTCTCTCTCTCTCTCTCTCTCAACCCTCTTCCTCTCTCTCTCATATTTCGCTCACTACTCTCGCCTTTACATTTTTACATTCTTTCTCCTTTACTATCCGACCTGACCTTCTCTGGCCGATACATTCTAAAGGTCTTTTCTCTTTTCGCACCTCTCCTATCCCTTTCTCACCACTCTCTCTTTTCTCTCTCTCACTTACACCTCTCTCTCTCTCTCTTTCGCCTTTACATTTTCACTCCTCGCCCATTCACTTCTCTCCATTCTCTCTCTCCCTCTCATACTTCGTTCTCTTAAGCCTACTTCCGCCTCTACATATATACCTTTCTTTCCTCCTTCTTCTCCCGACCTGACCTTCGCTGGCCATTACATACTAAGCACCCTCTCCCTCCCCTCTCTCTTATCTCCGCACTCCTCTCACCCTCTCTTCTCTCCCTTTTTTCACTGCGCTCTCCTCTTCCTCTCCCCTACCTTACGCCTTCGCTCTCCACTCCACTCATCCTTTTCTCTCCCTCCTCATCCATTTCTCGCTCTCCATTCTCTCTCTCCCTCTCATACCTCGTTCTCTTAAACCTACTTCCGCCTTTACGTATGTACATTTCTTTCCTTCTTCATCTCCCAACCTGACCTTCACTGGCCATTACATACTAACCGCCCTCTCCCTTCCCACGTTCCCTCCCCCCTTCCCCACGCTGCCAAAAGGTTTTCTCTCCATCTTCTTACCGCCCTTAACGATCTCTTATTCCCCAATCCATCTCCTTCCTGCCCCTTGGCGCCGTCTCTCTCTCTCTTCCTCCTCCTTGCTTCCTCCTCCCTCCTTCCTCACCTCTTTCTCCACTCCTTCCACCCTCCTCTCCCCTCCTTCTTCATCCTTCCTTCTTCTTCTCTTCCTCGCTCTCCTCTGCTTCCCGATGCTCTCCTACCTTCCCGCTCCTTTCCTTTGGTTCGCTTCCTGTTGCTCCCTCCGCTTTCCGGTGCTCCTCCTTCTTTCCCGCTCCTTCCCTTTGTCCGCTCCCTATTGCTCTCCTCACTCCACTCTCCAACCTCCGCTTTCTTCGTTTCCTCGTGTCCTCGGAGTCAGTCTCTCGTTCCTTCTCGAACCTCTATCGTTCTCATCCGCTCTCCTCCCGGTCCACCCTCCACTGTCGTACTCCTTCCACTCCTCTTTACTCTCTCACCTTTTTTCCGCTTCTCACTTTTCACTTCCTCCTAACCTCTCCTCACCCTCTTCCGTCTCTACCGATCCGCCACTCTACCGTCGCTCCGTCGATCTGCCCTCGCACCGCCATTCGCCACTTCTTCTCTCTTGCATCATCTACTCCATGCTACACGTCCCGGAGCGAGAACTTCCCGATCGATCCTCTCTATTCCTCCATTCGATCCATCGATCACCCGCCGATCCGTCGATCTATTCTCGCTCCGCCAATTGCCACGTCTCCTTCTCTGCGCCATCTATTCCACTCTACTTATCCCGGTGCGAGAACTTCTTGATCGACCCTCTTATTTTCTCCATTCGATCCATCGTTCCGCTGCCGATTCGTCGATCCGTCCTCGCTCCGCCAATCATCTCCTCTCCTTCCTTGCTCCAACTACACCACACGTCCCAGTGCGAGATCTTCTCGGTCGACCCTCTATGTTTCTCCAATCCTTCGTGTCATCCTCCTTCTTGCTTCCTTCCCAACCTCACTCCGAAACTTCAACTCCTTCTCACATCTCCTGTCCTTGCTCCTCAACCTTCCCTCCAATTGCTCATCTTCCTCTCTTCCTCCTTCACCTTTCCAGCACACCCACTCCCTTTACTTTCACTTAACTCACTCCCAATTCTCCTATCTATCCAGATACTACCTCCCGACCATCCACACCCTCCGCCATCTTTCCGGAAGCTCCTCTCATGTAAGTTACGCATTTCTCCTAATAAAAGTAAATGGAATATGTACATTATTAATAAATTTGCATAATATAATGGATAAATGGAACATATTCTTTAGTAAATAGAAAGTTCTGGTTGCAAAAATATAATTTATATGCTATTTCTATTTGAAATTACTTATTATAAATAAAAATAATTATTACAATAATAGATATCTGCATTATAATAAAAATATTGTCATATATTTTGTTGTATTTTTCTATTACAAATATATAAAACATTACCAATGCGTAAACAGACGCTTCTGATTTTTATTATAATCAGAACCGTGAATACACGCTTCTGATTTTTATTATAACCAGTATTTTTTAACCGATTTGAATAAAAAAAATAATAATAAATAATAATCAATTTATTATTTATTTTATAATAAAAAAATACAAATCAATGATTATCGCAAATAATGATATTTCGCCAGTAGAAAAACTGCATTATTTAAAAAACCACGTAACCGGCGAAGAAGCTCGTCGGATTTCGAATTTGGCCGTGACCGCTGATAATTTCTCTCGCGCTTGGGAAGTTCTCGTCGCGCGCTACGAAAACAAACATGTCCTTGTCAGTGCATATTTGGATCAACTGTTTGACCTCAAACCATTAACCAAAAAGTCAGCAAACGACTTAAAGGAATTAATCGCAACGGTTAATGAGGTCCTCGGTGGGTTGAAAACACTCGGTGTTTCAATCGAATCGTGAGATTATCTATATCGTATATTTCGTTTCCAAGCGACTTGATTCGGATTCGCGCGAAGCCTGGGAGTTGCAGTTGGGAACTACTACTGAGTCCGCTACTTACGAGGAACTCACGGACTTTCTCGATGGGCGTACCAAGGCCTTGGAGCTGGTCTCATCAGGCATCTCCGAGAAACAAGCACGATCACCTAAAGTGAACAAGTTGAAACCTAGCGCGCATGTTAATATCGCGTCGTCAATCACCTCAAAGTGCGCGGTTTGCAATGATGAACATTACATTTCGCGATGCCCCGTTTTCTCGTCTCAATCTCTGATCGAGCGTCGCGAAACTGTAAATTCGAAAAAATTGTGTTACAACTGTTTCGGACCGCACAAGCTCAGCGAATGTCGCACCACCAAACGCTGTCGAATCTGTAGCGCGTGACTTGGAGTCTGTAACGGGCGTCATCATACTCTTATTCATCTTCCGC
>OV788324.1:9102044-9242044 GCA_928718305.1 Tetramorium bicarinatum | reverse complement strand
CTTAAATATTATTTCTAAATAAAAGATAAAATATTTAAAATGAGTGAGAAAGAGAGAGAGGGAGGGAGAGAGGGAGAGAGAGAGAACAGGGGGAGGAAGAGTACACGTTCGGACAAGTTTGAAGATGTTTACTCACGTACTATCCTGTCAACTGATTGCTCCTACGATGAAATACGTAATGCAGAATTATTTCACTTTCAGCACATTTACACTCACCTCACTACTCACTTAACCAAAGCAAACAAATATTATTTAACAAACCGATCGATTGATTTTCAACTTTAATCACTACGAATTACTACGAATCACTATCGATCACCACTAATTACTTGACGCGTTAGAATTACTCGAAGAAAGAAACACGCGTTTATGCGACAACTTGTGTTTATTCGCGGTAGCAAGCAACATAACCCGATTATGAGTCTGTTCTTTTTCTTTGCATTGCTGCATCAGTGCAATAAGTGCAGCAGTGTAGCGAAAAAGAATATTCCTATTGTGTCGAACGCGTGATTGCTTGAAGTCAAAAATTACATGTTTCACAATGAAAGTATCAATAAATATGATTTGTACTAATGGAATTAATTAAAAAATACCGCAAAATCAAGTTTTTTATTATTGAAAATGATGATTAATTGTATTTAATGTAATTAAGTTTAGAATTAAAGAAGTAATATTTAATTATTTGCGAAAAGAGATGTTCCTTGAAGTAAAATATTTGGTTGCCCTAAAAAGGACAAATTAATTATTTTCTTGCTTTCTTCACAGAAGATGTTCGAAGGCCACCGTCCATTGCAACACAGGCTCTCATACGTCGTAATAAATTTGTTTGCATCTTCTCCATAATCTCCTGTTTGATATTCCAAATAGCGTAATGGAGCTTGTCGTTTAGATCATCGACATTCTCAGGAAGCTTTCTGTAAATAATTTCTTTACAATATCCCCACAGAAAAAAATCTAATGGATTTAGGTCCGGAAATCTTGCGGGCCACTGTATTGGAATATCTTCTGTTCGATTGTTAAATAATACTTGTTTGCTTTGGTTAAGTGAGTAGTGAGGTGAGTGTGTAAATGTGCTGAAAGTGAAATAATTCTGCATTACGTATTTCATCGCAGGAGCAATCAGTTGATAGGATAGTACGTGAATAAACATCTTCAAACTTGTCCGAACGTGTACTCTCCCTCCCCCTGTTCTCTCTCTCTCCCTCTCTCCCTCCCGCCCTCACTTTCTCACTCATTTTAAATATTTTATCTTTTATTTAGAAATAATATTTAAGTGATCTGATATTTACATTCACACAAGTGATACATTTCTTTTATAAGAATTATTTAAAGACAAACGGCAAATAATCAGATATTACTTTTGAGTTAAAGTTAGCATGATTAAAATGACAGTGTAATAGAGAGAGAGAGAGAGAGAGAGAGAGAGAGAGAGAGAGAGAGAGAGAGAGAGAGAGAGAGAGAGAGAGAGAAAGTGTGTGCGTGCGTGCGTGCGTGCGTGCGTGCGTGCGTGCGTGCGTGCGTGCGTGCGTGCGTGCGTGCGTGCGTGCGTGCGTGCGTGCGTGCGTGCGTGCGTGCGTGCGTGCGTGCGTGCGTGTGTGCGTGCGTGTGTGCGTGCGTGCGTGCGTGCGTGCGTGTGCGTGTGCGTGTGCGTGCGTGCGTGCGTGCGTGCGTGTGCGTGTGTGTGTGTGTGTGTGTGTGTGTGTGTGTGTGTGTGTGCGCGCGTGCGTGCGTGCGTGTGCGCGTGCGTGCGTGTGCGTGGCGTGTGCGTGTGCGTGCGTGTGTGTGTGCGTGTGCAGTGCGTGCGTGCGTGCGTGCGTGCGTGCGTGGTGCGCGTGCGTGCTGTGCGTGCGTGCGTGCGTGCGTGCGTGCGTGCGTGCGTGCGTGCGTGCGTGCGTGCGTGCGTGCGTGCGTGCGTGCGTGCGTGCGTGCGTGCGTGCGTGCGTGCGTGCGTGCGTGCGTGCGTGCGTGCGTGCGTGCGTGCGTGCGTGCGTGCGTGCGTGCGTGCGTGCGTGCGTGCGTGCGTGCGTGCGTGCGTGCGTGCGTGCGTGCGTGCGTGCGTGCGTGCGTGCGTGCGTGCGTGCGTGCGTGCGTGCGTGCGTGCGTGCGTACGTTAGATTAAGGATTAGATTAAGTATATATGTAAAATTATTGTTATCGTAGTTGATAAGTTAGTACGTAACTAAAGCAATTAAGATATTTATTCGGTTGCTGATTTGCACAATTTCCACACGTTTCTCTTTTTATACATTCTTTAGCAAAATGATAATAACCACATTTATAACATCTTAAAATCCCTATATACTCCTGCACCTTGCACATGTTCCATCTTATCTTTAGCTTCTCCAACTGCAAAAATTTCACCTTCGTCGTGGTATCTATCTCCGCTATTACCACTGTCTTTTTAGTACTGGTTTTCGCTACTTTTCGTACTATCCTCCCCTCAATGGTGTTCTTTTGCATTCCGTTTTGTTCTTCTATCTTCTCCCAAAAGCTTTGTTCATTTTCACAATCTTCATTATCAATATCGAATATCTTGATTTTCGATTTCCTCTTCTTTGATATTTGTACTTCATATTTTTTTCCCAGGTCCTTCACGACTTCTTGCTTCAACTTTTCAGCTTGCACTCTACTTTCACATCCAACTACAACTACTCCTCTTGTCACTTTTTTCATTTTAGTAATTCCCACTCCTAATTTCGTGACATTTATTTTTTTGACGTCTCCCTTTGTATTCTCACTTGATTTATTCTCTTCTTCATCCTAAGGTTTAATGACCAACACTGGCTCTCTCTGATTTCCCTTCACAGCTCCCTTCACAGCTCCCTTCCCTTCACTATAATTCTTTTTTACCTCTCCTACTTCCATGTTTGTACTCAACACTTTTTTGTAATTCATCTTTGTAATTCTTCTTTATTAAGATTTTCTATCATCCTTTTCATTTCTTCCATCTCCTTCTTCAATTTATCTTTGACTATATCTTTAATCATACTGTTTATTTCATTTTTGTTGATCATTTCATCCCTGATTTTCCGCACCAACCACTCTATCTTCGTCTCAATACTGGATCCTCCTGCCTGTTTTTCTTCCGTGTGTGACACTGTCCCTTCTTTCGCCGAGCTTGCTACTCCACTGTTATTCATTTTTACAGTGAATATCTCACACTTTCCAGGACAATTAATAAGTTCATTCGCCGCGTCATACACCTTATGCAATTTATGACCACTTGGATGAAATTCCTTATCACACGATATACATCTTATCATCTGCGTTTTTATTTCTTTTCTACATTGCCTACATATCCAGTTGCTCCCCGCCTCACTCATTGCTCATTACCATATAACATACGGTTCTTTCTTATCGACTTTTGACTTTTAATTGTCACCACCGCTGGCGTTGTCACCTTATCCTGACGTCAATTTTGCTGACTCAACAGAGCCATTCCTCGCCTTCCGATATCTTCGTAGAAATTTTTCACAATTTCTTTCCAAATTTATTACTTCTATCACAAACTATCACTCCCATCAACACTCCGTCCTCAACTGCAATCTCGATGCAACTTTAGCCTTCAAGAAACTACTATTTCTCACTGAACTTCTCCTTATTGCTCGAGCACTCCTAAAAACGCGTCTACTCAACTCAATCGAGAGAGAGAGAGAGAGAGAGAGAGAGAGAGTTGGGCAATTAAGATATTTATTTGGTATAAAAAATAATAATTTTAACACATAATTATTTGAATAATTTAAATTTTTTTTTAAAATACTTGGCGCCGCCAAACCGAATAAAAATCTTAATTGCTTTAATATGTTAACAATCATTTCTTATAAACTAAATTACATACTAACTTATTAACTATGATAACAATAATTTACATGTATACGCAAAAGGAAGAAAGAACGAAACACACACACACGCAACACACACACACACACACACACACACACACACACACCTGCGCACGCACTAAGAGAGAAAAGATTATACAATTAATTCGGTTTGGCGGCGCCAAGTATTTTGAAAAAAAATTTATTTGTATTCAAATAATTATGTGATAAAATTATTATTTTTCATACCGAATAAGTATCTTAATTGCCTAACTCTCTCTCTCTCTCTCTCACTGCGTGCGTGCGTGCGATAAAATATTTATATGTATGTAGTATTTAAATATTTATATGTAAAAATATATTAAAATCTTTATTTGTATTAAAATAATTATTTGTATAAAAATACTTGTCTGCTTTATTTTATCTCCTTTATTTCTTACTTATATGGTTGCACAACAACCGTTTTTTGTAAGCGCACAGCAGCTTTATATCGGCGCACAGCAGCCTTATATAAGCGCACAACAATGCTTCGTTTTCAATGAAATAATTAGTATTTGAAGATAAACTCAAGACAATTTTATATATAAGATCAGACTATGAATACCGCCTATTGATATTAAAATACTACTACATAAAATACTACTACTAAAATACTACTAGTGAAAAAATAAGTGTTTTAGTTTATGAAACTATCCATTTTTATAGTTGGCGCACTTTCTTGATATCACATTTTTTGCAGGAAAAATAAATGTTCTTTTTTGTAGAAAGGTAATTAATACAAGAGTTCTTTTTTTAGGTTTTGAACAAAAGTTTTTTTTTTAGGTATAGTTTTGTAGATAATTAATACAAGAGTTCTTTTTTAGGTTTGGACGAGGTTTTTTTTTTGTAGGCGCAGTTTTGTAGAAGAGTTCTTTTTTAAGGCGTAATTTTTTAGGCGTTGTGTCAGCGCATATACTTGGCGCATTTTTTTATCTTTCTTTGAAAAGGTAATTTTGTTAGGATTTCACACATTTTGTAGTAATTACCTAGTTTTGTAGAAGAGTTTTTTTTTTTTTAGGCGTAATTTTTCAGGCGTTGTGTGAACGCGTATACTTGGCGCATTTTTTTACCTTTTTTTCCAAAGGTAATTTCGTTGTGATTTCACACATTTCGTAGTAATTATTATGTAAACAATACTTAGAAAAAACGGTTATTGTGCGTCCATATAAATAAGAAATAAAGGAAATAATATAAAGCCAACAAATAAATATTTTTATACAAATAATTATTTTAATACAAATATATGTTCAGTGTATTTATTTTTTATTTACTTTTTGTAAAAAAAGTATGTAAAGATCTTTAGCGCCTCTAGGCCATTGTCTTTTCTTTATTTGTGCATCATCAGCCTCAATCCAACTAGTAGACATTCCTTCTCTACATATACTTGTGTAATGTCCTTCCTCAATACTGGAACCATTATGAAATATAGCATTCATTACTCTATACGATTGTCCAGCTATTAATACTTTAGTCGTTAGAACAGCACTTATATTAAATTTACGTATTTCTTTTACTACTTTATCATCTTGTGAAGAAAATAATACTAAATGTATGATAATTATATCTTTTGCTAATGTTAATTCATTTTTAAATAATATTTCATTTCCGTTACAATATACACATGATCCGTTATTGTCTGATTGACACCAACGTGACAATGTAGCATTTAAAATATCGTTGAGATCATAACTTTTTTTTTTTAAATTGTTAATAGGTATTGAAAGAATTAAATCATTATAAGTAGTAGTTTTTGTATTCTCACAAGATTTACACCGAGTAGTAGAAATTATTTTACACTCTACCAAATGTCTTAAACAATCATATTTTGCGCACAGGACTGTAAGAAAATCAAATGCATCTCGTTTTATGTTTATCGAGAAATATTCTACTAAATATTGCCGTAATGCACATGTATTCAAATTACGCATTCAATTTTCATATCGATGCATTATCATCCTTAAAACATTTGATTTATCACACTTAAGCAATTCTTTTCTAATGATACTTAAATTTAACAGACATTATAATACTGTATTTGCGAAACATGAAACTTTATCCATATTTTGAAAACTATGTATAATCCAAGTAGTATTTTGCCGAGATTTTTTATCTTGACAGTTCTGTTGAATAGAATCAACTACTTTTGACAATGCCCATGGAGCATCTTTTACTTTGCGAAAACGTTCTTTTGAAACAGTAATCATTTCTGCTTCTGGTTTGTGGACTTGTCTCAGCCGATTATATTCAATAATGGCTTCTTCGTTAGCTTTTATTGCCGAAGGATCGTAGTTAATCAAATATAATCCTTCTAGAGACGTTACTCGTGATAATGCAACATAAACTTGACCGCAATTAAATATAGAGTTACCTATATCCATAATAGCATTTTGTAAGCTTAAACCTTGACTTTTATGAATAGTGATTCCATAACTCAGACACAGTGGAAATTGTTTTCTAATAACGTACGCTCTATCTACCACTTCAAATTTAACGCTCACTCTTTCAATTGAATGTTTTGATTCCGATGGCAAAAGAAGTTTGATTTCTTCTACACGATCGGTAGATGGATCTCGTACAACTGAAATTACTTTAGCTATTGTACCATTCACAAGACCCAAGGTAGCATCAATATTACGCCTTATCATCACTTTTGCTTCAATCTTAATTACAATTTCCTTTGAAAGTCCAGCAGTTTTAGAATTATCATCATCATTATTTAACAATACTTTTAATACTTTTTTTTTACATATGGAATGCAATCAATCATATCTTCGACAACTAATATTATTTCTTTCTCAGTAACGCGATTTAACATTACAGTATTAAGAATATCACACATATGACAAGTAGGCAATAAACAAACAGCGTCCGACGATAAATCAGTAATAAAATTACATAATTCGTTCAATCTAGATTCAAAGATATCACCTTTGAAAGATATTTTTCTACTTTCGAAAATCTCACGATCAGATTTTGTCACTAAACCAATACAAATTCTCGACAACAACTGTTTATAAGACTCATCCCCTTGTTGACGCATATTGATCGTCAATTCATCATAAACAAATAATGTGGTCCACAAATTAACAGCATTTAGATAACCAATATATTTATTAATTTTGTCATTTGACAATCGCACGAAAACGGGATCTTCGCGTACAGGAGGTAATTGAAGTAGATCACCAAATAAAAGAATATGCCTTCGACCGAACCAACCATCTTCACAGTCATTAGTATCAAATATTTCAGACATTCGAAGATGTATATACATTAAAATCAAATTAGATATCATTGACACTTCATCAATTACAAGAAGAACAACAACCTTAAGATCTGCTCGTAATACTTTCAACACATGATCAGACAATTGCTTATACTTTGTAGTTTGACCGTGTTCAACAGGTAACTGAAGCAATCTGTCAAACTATCTATATTAAACGCTGCTATGCCAGTAGGTGCTGATACGGCGGTATCTTTATTGAGATTTTGTCTTATCTAGCATTTAATTGTTTTAATTAAGAAACTCTTTCCAGTACCACCTTCTCCGCTAACATATAATCGTACTGAATTATCTGAACTTACAGTATCAATGATTCTATCGAATACTCTTCTTTGATCCATATTTAATTTTGCTATCATTTCAGACACATCGATCTTCTCATCTATTTTATTACCAAGATCTCTAAAATCTTGCATCGCTTCACCAGTTTCAATATTTTGAACACCTATCGGATTATCAGGGTCATCCTGAGACACATTTTTTTGTGAATCTTCATCTAAACGTTGTTAATGAACTAATTCATTAACAATTTTATACGCTTTTTGTAATTCTTCTAATTTTTCGTGATATTGCAATGCATTCGTAAGATGTAATTTTATGGTATGAAATGATTGTGCATAAGTATCACAATTATATCTAAGATCCTCTAATTTCCGCCATGGTTTAAACATAAGCAGTAAAGAAAAGAAATAGTCTTCCGGTTGTTTATTAACATTATGTTTATAATGATTTATAAGACATCCACGTTGTCGTTGTTTAATGTAATGACTACTGTTATCTATTTTATAATATTCAATGTTTTTACTTCGCGGTTTGATTTTTGTGATGTCGTACCATTGTACAAATTCATAAAGAGACTTTGATTCTAATTCTTTCGGTCTTTGCGGATAATAATTATCTATTACAGATGGACAAAATATGTTTATAGATTCACCATCAAGAGCTTCAATTTCTTTACGACTTTTTAATTTCCTATGCCGTATGAGATTAACATCTAGCTATTTAATGGTTGTATTTCGATCAGTCCCATATAAAGAAATTCCTAATAATGTATCAGCAGCTTCGAGAGCACCACATTCTCTTTGTGTCATGGAACGTAAAGCAAAATTCCAAAGATAACTTGCCAATGATTTGTTTTTATTATCCTTACTATCAAGATCGAAATCAGACAGTTCACTTTTTCCAGCTTTATTCAAATACTTAGTAACATACCAAGTAAGCAATGATGACTTTTCACCAATAAATTGTATATCCATATTTCCTTCCCATGCAGTAAGAATAACAGGATTATAATCATTAATATCACCTTCATTATCCGCTGGAGGAACATCATACTATCTGCTTTTATGTTTCAATTGTTTTCTACCTGCTATCGAAGTTGCCACATCTCTTACAATCAATGTTTCAGTAATGGGACGAGGAAATCCAAAACGACATCTACGAATAACTTTACGTTCTACTTTTTTAGATCGAAGACAATAATCATTATATTTATGTCGTTGATGCGTATCGACACGTTTGTACAATAATGGCGATATATTTTGGTCTGGCATTTTGCAACTTATATATTGTAAAATAAATCGAGAGACTTTGTTTGACGAAGACGAAACTCAATGAGCGCCTTGCATTTTTCAAAAGTACCAACCGCGTTTGAAATGGCGCGGTTTTTCGTCTCCAACCCAGGAGTGCGCATTTCTTCTACGGATGCGCAGTAGACTGCACCAGCGCGTTACTTTTTTGGACGAGGGCGCGTGTGAGACGCTTCTTCTTGCCATGTTTCGTGGCGCGCTCATTTGTTTTGTTGTTGCTTGGTGTCTCGTAAAAATTCGATTGCTTTACATATTGCGTGTTTTCGTGCCAACAGTTCCGCGCTGTGATCCTTTGAGCTTTAATTGTTGTGTTCACACTGTTTCCTGAGAGCAGGGACAGTCAGTCAAATCGAGACTTTCTGAGAGCAGAAGTCGTTCAATTTCATATATGTTTCGCCTATCGAGCTCATAGACGGCCATTGTGCATCATCCTTCGTTTAATGCCTATAGAGAGCATAGGCTGTCTCTCTTAATGAGACGCGCCTATTGAGAGCATAGGCAAATGCTTGTGAGCGAACACGTACCTGATTGAACGGCGAAGGTATCTTCATAATTATTTTATTAAGTCATTGTGACGACAACCAAAGGTATTCTTTTGCAATACATATACATATTAATACACTTCCTTTCGTTAATCTTTAATATTGCATAACAATTTCTATGTTGCTATTTTCTTTTTTCTTACGTTTCTTTGGTTGTTAAATTTATTCTCCAATTTATCTAGGTATTATCGCATCACATGTAAAGGAAAGATACAAATAAAGGTCATTTTAGCGTTCATTCTTGTGACTTATACTTATTGCACATCACTCTCTATATATCTACAAAATAACGTACCAGCGTAACTATACAGACTTCTTCGATAAAGGATTCACCAAATATAGATACATCTTTAATCCAAATTAATAAATGAAAATGTTGTATACCTCTACCTTGATATTCTCTTCGCCAAAATGTGTCACTTCTCCAATTGGATGATCTTTAGAACAAATAAAATCAAGCATTGCCTGAAATTTGTTATCAAGAAATCTCGACGTTGATACAGGATCTGCAGCAACAAGTGCACTGACGCTCGACGAAGAGTCGTGCCATCCATTTACTTCACGAATATACGATTCCTAATCACGAATATATTCCTAACACCTAAATCTTCCCATAACCATTCAGTAGGACTTAATGTTAAAAACCATGTCGCAGGTCCATAGTGTTGTGCCATACATCGTAAATCACTTCTCGGTCTACGCCAATATTGTTGCGTATTTCGAAGTGCAGAAAATATTGTATTTAATTTGGGGTCCAACAATTCTTTCGACATTGCTTCTAAATATTCGGCACCCGTGTAACGAATCCGTGGATTAGTTATATTCATTTTATGATAAATTCCACGACTTAACTGGCGAATATTCGCATTATTTAACAAATAAAATAAGTATTGTTGATTTAATCTATATTGTCGATGCTTAAATTTCAAACGAGATTTGATAAATTCATGCTCTTGAAGTTTAACTGGTCTAGTTTCATCATGTTGTCCATTAATACCGTATGGAAATAAATCTGGAAAACACATTAAATCCAAATTTCTTTCGCGATTATCCAAAGGTGAATCTTGAATTTTTAACATTTGATACAAAGCAGTCGCAGTCTTATTAATCTTTTTTTCATACAAAGGATAAACAGTATATTACTCGTAATAAATATCATTTTCATCTTTCTGCGTTAACATTGCTACGCATTGATCGTGTAACGTAACTTCTGCATGAGTTTTTATCTCTTGAATTTGCAGTTCGGAATTATTACATTCATCATTAAATGAATTTCTTGTGAATCATTTTCCGTTTCTTCCACCATGTGAAATTCAGGATTATTCAACTTCTCCAAACGTATCTCATCATAAGTATTAGGCAGTATAATGTGAGAATACAAAGAATTATTATTTTTCAACCACATTAACGCCGCAAATACTTTTTTAATATCGACAAAATCTTCCCAGATAATTTTTGATTTAGTCAGAATATTTCGAATTATAATATACAGTTCGTGATTTACGTTTATTGGATCAGTGTCAGAACATAATTTATTCCAAGTCTGTTGTAAAGGAAGTGGTAAATGAAACGTCCTACCTTTAACTTTTTGTATCTTTTGTCTTTCAGGTATTTTTTTATTACTAACTGTTCTCATTTTATGAACAGTTTGAAAGGCTTTAGCTCTCTGTATAAGCACTTTTTCAAATGTGTTAAGAGACGATATTTCCTCAGGCACATCGTTTACAAAAAGATTATTTAGAATACAATACGCAGGCATGAAGCCGCTACGAAACTTCCCTTCACAATAATTACATATATATTCTGGATTAAGTTTTCGTTGCTCTACATACGCCATTAAGTCTCTCCAAATTGGAATATCTCTCTGTGCTTGAAGTTGACTAATTTTAGAAACGTTCCTTTTAAAACAAAGTCTTTCACATGACACATAAATATATCGTGGCGTATCTACAGAACATTTAGTCAAAGCCTTAAACGCATTATGATATTTAGAAATAATATCGTCATCACTTAAAATTGTACCAGTTTGCTCATGTTTGTACATATCTACTTTTTCTTGTGCTGAAGTTACTGTTTCATTTAAAGTATCTAGATCAGCAGAAGTTAATGCTTCACCGAGTTTTGACGTCTTTTCGTGGAAATCTTTAAGTCGATAAATCAAACATCTGATATATCTTACTTTTGGGAAATGAGGTGCTAACAATTGCATTGGAACGAACATTGCTTTGCAAAGATTCAGATCAATATAACAGCTATTCGGATGGCCTAAGTTATCATTCGAAGTTTTCACAGTACATTCGAAAACTTTTTGTAATAATTTCGATACATTGTTCACACTACATGTATTTATAATTTCCAAAAATTTTTGATATCGGTTAATTAAAAGAGGATTAATTTTACATAAACTATTGCACAACCATGCACTTTTTGCTCGTGCTTGTGTCAAAGATAATATATTAACCACTTACCCCTTTACATTCATTTTGAAAGATTCAGTTATATTCACTTCAGGCAAAGCTATATCATAACATATAGAAATGTTCTCAATACGTGTTTTATCCTTTATGAAAGGCTTAGTTATACTGGATTTAGATGAAATAACGTTGTCGTATGTAGTGTCAACAAAGTAATTTTCAGATGAAGCTGTATGTCTAGATGTACCACACAACGCACGTAGTTTATCGTCAAATATACTTCTAGAACATTCTTCAGCAACAGTCAAATATACTTCTGATTTCTTTTTAAGCTCAAATATCGTTGTGTATATTTTACAAATATAATTGTCTCTGATATTCATGCACCAACGTACTATTTTTTCAGCTTCTAATCGTTTTTCAATATAACTTTTATTGCTGTTTGTAATATTAAGTTTTTGTAAAATATTTTCAACAAATATTACCGAATTTTTATAAAGTCTTTTGACCGAACCGACTTTACGTACTTTTTAGTAATATTTTTAGCAATCTTTGTAACAATATTATTTTTTTTTTCAAGTATAGAGTTATTATTAGTACTTCTTTTTTGATAATATCGCTTATTATATAGCCACTTACAATCAAAAGGTATTCCTCTTTGTCTCTCTCGTTCACGCTGACTATTCTTTTCATATCGACAACGCTTTTTAGCACGATGATTTTCTGGATCTTGTTGATATCGACATCGTTTTTTAGCACGATTATTTTCTACATTTTGTCGATACTGACATCGTTTTTTAGCACGATTATTTTCTAGATCTTGATGATATCGATATCGTTTTTTAGCACGATTATTCTCTACATCCTGTTGATACCGATATCGTTTTTTAGCACGATTACTTTCATTTTTATTAAACTGTTCTACTTCAGAATTAATATATTCTGAATATTTGTTTTTATTTTCATTATTCGTACTTTGAAGTTCTATTTTCTTTTGCTCGCTGCCATAACTACATAAATCATTATCCTTTCGAGTAATACCATTTTGAAACTCTTTATCAACTTGCTCAATATAAATATCACTTATTATTGATTGTACTTGTTCTATTGGTATACTCTGCGTTTTCAAAAAATTATTTAACTTTTCCTTGTTTTGCTGAGAATTAAAATTTTCTTGGGATTAATTCAATACCTGTTGTTCCTTGTCATATTGACATTTTGTATATACCGTGTCAATTTCTTCAGCTTTTACTTTTACTACTTCTAATGGAAATACTTCTAGAGGAGCATTGTAGATTGATAAATCTTGAGGAAAGTGCTCGATTGTATTCAATTCAAAATTTTTTATTAAATGCGAACGCATTAAGTTAATGTTGTTGTATCTTACTTTATCTGATTTAATACCAAATAATAGTGAAATACCAAATTGCAAAAACACCGCAATCGTTCGGTTGTTCTTGCACAATAGGAAATTGAATAGGACACTTAATAAAGTTATACGTTGGAAATAATTTTTCCAAAAACTGTTTCTGACACTTGGTTAATATTTTTGTATTTAGAGAATCATAAATAAATAAATTTTTTCTATCATAATAACTGCACACCCAATGGCTTCCCAATAACTCAGTAGGTAATATCTGTATATGCTTTTTATTCCTTGGAACGGGTTGTATTGTGTCCATTACTTGTATTCGCCATGTACCAACAGGTTTATAATTTGAATACGTTTCTAAAAGATAATTAAAATGATCCATATGCAGATCATTTAACCATCTGCCTTCAGCAATAATACTTTTTTGTTGCACCGACAGTGTCATTTCTCGTTGACGTTTCTCTTTAACAAAATTATTTCTATATTGCACATGTTTTGCAGCGTCTTCATTTTCTATATCCTTTCTTATATCGTGAATGTTGACGCTATTTTTCTCTTTGTTATTTATAAAAGAATTGTTATTTAATTCTGTTTTAGTTAGTTGAGACTCATAATCTTTTTGTTCATTCGACAATTTCTGTTGTTTCTTTTCATATCGACGGTTTGTACGTTTACGAAGCGCATCAACCTCTCTTGCTCTTATTACTGCCAATGGAAACACTTTCTGAGGCACACCATATTTTAAATCTTGAGGAAAATGCTCAATAACATTGGATTCAAAAATTTTAATTAAATGCGAACGCATTAAGCTGATATCATATCTTACTTTTTCAGGCTTAATGTTAAATAGTAATGAAATAGCGAAAGCTATTACAAAAACACCGCAATCACTACAATTTGGTTGTTGTTGCACAGTAGGAAATTTAATAGATTTTTTTTTATTAAAGGGGTAAAATGGAAATAATCGTTTCAAAAATTGTTCATGATGTTTATGCAACTTCCTTTTATTAGATGAATCGTAAATACATATGTTTTTTGTATCATAGTAACTACACACCCAATGTCCATTCACATTCAATAACTCATTTAACTTACACAAATCCAGTGAATCAGATTCACAACTATGTAAATCGAAATCAGAATTATGTAAAATCTGTATATGTTTCTTACTTTCTGACATAGATGGTATTGCATTATCAAGAATATAACTTTGCAGTGTACTAACTGGTCTATAATCGGAGCAACTTTTTAAAAGATGATAAAAATGCTCTATATGCTCTATATGTCTTCTAACCATCTACCTTGAGCAATAATATTTTTAGCTTCTATCGGAAACGTTACTTTTGTTTCTATAGACATTTTTTTACACTATCAACAGTTCAAAGTTTCGAAATTATTGTTACCTCTTTTCCACGATACTGATTGGTCCTTTTACTTGGCTCATTTCGTATTGCAAGAACAATTATCAACGCAATATCGTAACAGTTTTGATAATTTAGCTATCAAAAAATTGAAATAATTCAAAGTTTTCTTAAATCTAAAATCTTAAATTGTAATTGTTATTGGCGCACAGCAACCTTGTATTGGCGCACAGCAACCTGATATTTATTGGCGCACAACAACCTTGTATTGGCGCACAGCAACCTGATATTTATTGGCGCACAGCAATCTTGTATTAGCGCATAGCAACTTGATATTTATTGGCGCACAGCAACCTTGTATTGGCGCACAGCAACCTGATATTTATTGGCGCACAGCAACCTTGTGATTAAAAAAAAAGAAAGAAAACGAAACAAAAGGAAAGAAAAAAAGAATATAGAAAAAAGAAAAAGACAGAAAAAGAAATAATAGAAATATAGAAATAGAGAAAAAAGAAAAAGAAATAATAGAAATATTTAAAAAAAATAGAAATATAGAAACAGAGACAGAAAAAGAAATAACATAAATATAAAAGATACCTGTATAATGTGATCTTGGAACAAAAAATGACATTTTATATATGATAACATTAAAATGTCTCCATTATATAGGCCAGTATTCATTGTCAGTTCTTATTTCAAGATCGTCTTAAGTAATGTCTTAAGATGCTAATTCGGCTCTGTGATTAGTTTAGAATCACATAAGACTGTACTTAAGATGATCTTAAATATAAGATCTGACTATGAATACCGCCCATAATTACTGAAAATTTTAGTCTATGGCCGGTATTCATAATCTGTTCTTATATTTAAGATCATCTTAAGTAACAATTTAATATGTTGTGAATCAATCACAGGATTGTATTAGCATTTTAATCCACTAACGCCCAAACGGACGCATTTCTAACAAAATTTTCAGCAACTTTATTTGCAACATTAATGGTCTAAAAAAAAATTGAAAAGTATCGTTTCTTACGTAAAATTTTATTTATGCTTTTTCAGAATCCAGCATCAGAATTTGTATAAAATATCCAAAAAGGTTATGACTTTTAATTCCTTTTTTTTTCCCATCGACATAGTATGAAATTCTCAATTCTTTTCCCAACCATCGGTACACAAAATAGTTGTACTTTGAAGGCATATTTTTTAAATTTGTCCAAATTGTCATCTTCATTTAAAAATAACGACTAAATTTGTTTCACAATAATTCATAAATTTCGAATAATTAACGGCTTATTATCACTGAAAATAATGATAATCGCAGTTCATTTTCGATCAAATACACAATTTTCAATATGACGAATTTATGTCTATTGATATTGTGGAGAAAATACGAATTTATAAATTTTTTTGCAATTTATCCGCCATTTTTAAATAAAAATAACAATTTTAACAAATTTAATCCCTCAGAGGGGGGATTCTACAATAAGTTGCAAATTCCTTGTCGCCAGTCGCTAATGTTGCGATACAGCGATGTGATTCGTCAAAATCAATCAATTACGTTATTTACGACTAGCGACAAGACATTTGCAACTTATTGCAGAACTCCCCTTAAAATACAACTATTTTGTGCATCAATGGTTGTGGAAAGAGCTGGAGTTTCATACTAACTATGTCGATGTAAAAAACAGTATTGAAAAAAATTTTTTCGCTTTTTGCGCATTTTTTTACTTAAAAGCCACCGTAACTTTTTTGGACTTTATTTTATACCAATTCTAATGATAGATTCTAAAAGAGCATAAAATTTTACATAAGAAATGATACTTTTCAAATTCTTTTAGACCTTTAACATTGCAAATAAAGTCACTGAAAATTAAGTCAAAAATGCGTCCGTTTGGGCATTAATGGGATGTTACTTAAGCTCGTATCAGACTACAGATTGAGATTGAAATTAGATTGGAATTGGATAAATCAGAATAAAGCTAATATAAAGTAATTCTATGAACATTGTTCTGATTGGTCAAATTTCAATCTAATCCCAATCGCAATCCGTATAGTCTGATACGGCTTAAAGATCGCCTTAAAATAAAAATGGACTATAAATAATGGCCTATATATTCTTCGTTTAATATCTCTCTATAACCTAATAAAACAAAATAAACATTAATTATTATCCTCCCCTTTATTAATTATTATCTTCCCCTTTAGAACATATGTCAAGATTAATATCAGTCAGAATCATTAATGTTTACTTTGTTTTAATAAACTTGTACAGTTGAGATTTTAAAGAAGAAAAAAGGATACAGACTATAATTTTCACTAATTATAATAGAAATTAATTTGATTTGATTCGAGAACGAGGTGCCACTAAAATAACTAACATTTACCTCGATCGAATTTACGCATCACACGACACAATAACCTCTATTGAACGGTCATGAATAAACTAACCCAATAATGACCTGATATACATGTATATACTAATACTTATTTTGATTGATACTTACTATACGTACTAAAAGAACTTCAAATCTTTTACAGCGTATTTATCCTCCGTATTCACGAACAATGTATCCGCAATCCGCACAACACAATAACTATCTGCTGAACGGTCATGAATCAAACATTACAATAATCGCGTATCAATAATCGATCTATCTATCAAATCCTTAAGGGTGTTCTCAAAAACATTACCCAAATGTATTTAGATGCATATGCATCTAGTACCTATTCAATCAATGTCAATGACGAAGAACTGAAAAAAGTGAAGAAAGTGCGACATCTCTCTCAGTTCATCTCCGTTGCGGCGTACGATCGGACGTTCCCTTGTGTAAATGTGCCTGCCCATCCGTCAACTAAATAAATTCGCTATCTTGGTAGCGATTTTATCTTTGTATCTCAAGAGATACAATCTATTAATAGTATTAATATATCGTATATTAGTTAGCTCCGTACGGGAGCTGGAAATCATCGAGTGCGAAAAAATGGCGGAAAAGCAGCACAGCAAGAATTACCCGTAAGTATAGAATGGCGCGCGAGACACTACCGTGCCTCTTGTTAGAATTAAAATAAAAGCTATGTGCTTAGAAGAAATGTAAAATGATTAATAAAATTTAATTTTTTTTCAGACATATGGAAATGGAAGACGATGCAATAATTGCACGTGCAGCGTCTCAATTGGAGACGCTGCAAGTGCAATCACCGTGGAAAGAACGATCGACGACGATGACATTGGTACCTCCGCTGCCACAGCAGTCACCGCTGCCTGCGATGGCACAGCAACAGCAGCCACCGCTGCCTGCGATGGCACAGCAACAGCAACCACCGCTGCCTGCGATGGCACAGCAATAGCAGCCACCGCTGCTTGCGATGGCACAGCAATAGCAGCCACCGCTGCCTGCGATGGCACAGCAACAGCAGCCACTGCTGCTTCCACTGTTACAGAAGCCACCGCCGCCTCCACCAGGACCATCGACGACATGGAAACCAATGGCGTCGTCGCCGCCGTCGATGGCATCTCCACTGCCGCAGCAGCAGCCACCGCAGCAGCAGCAGCAGAAGGTGGAAAGACGTAAGTAAAAAAAATCAATTATATATGTATATAATATATATATAAATATAATTTTATATGCATTATAATTATATTATTAATACTTTTTTCTTTATTTTAGCACCTCGCTGGCAAAGAGCTGGTCGTAAATGGCGTGAGGCCAAGGAAGCCAATCGCGGCCGCGGTCGCGGCCGTGGAGGCCATAAGTACCAGAATTTTTATTTTACATTTTAATTACTTCGTTTGTTTTATTTCATATGTGTACAAGTTAAGTTATGATAATCTCTTGCGCTATGTATATCTTTATTATTATTTTCAGTATTATTATTATTAATTAAGAATAGTATTATCATTTTAAGTTCGAATTCTTAAAGGCCATTTTGCAATTGTGTAAATTTAGTTGTAAATGTAAGGCTGTAAGAAAATGATAATCACAGACGAATATTTTTCTTACAATCGAAGAATAATCGACTATAATTGGTGAAATTCTTACAGCCTTACATTTACAACAATGCTTACGCAATTGTAGAATGGCTTTTAAGTACGTTATCTCCATTTGAGCAATAATTGCGTCGTCCTCTTGGTTATAACGATATTTTATATGTATGTATGTGAAATGACCCATTTCATATTATAATAAATAAAACGATATATAGATTGAAATATATATTTTTAAAATGTTTTTATTGCAAAATAAACCTTTATCTCTTTTGATGTCAACCTTTACCTTTATTTATTACTACTATACAATTTAAAATGTTATTTATTAAACATAAACAAATATATACTTGATTCTTTTAATTAAATAAGATTAATATAATTTTTTTAATTAAATAAGATTAATATATCTGGAATAAACTTAAAATAAGCACAATTAATATTATATCAGCCTGATTATAAAAAATTTAATAGAATATTTAATGACTTTTAATATGATACTTCCAATTTAATTCATCTCTCTCGTATAATTATAAATATAATTGATATTTTTTTATTATAACCTTCTCTTGGATTCTCTTGGAAAAAGGAAATTGTTACTATTAATAATAAAAATAAATTATTTGATATGATGTACTGTAACAAATTAATTTTCTACTTATTAAAACTAGTTTTTATCAGGTAAACAATCCTATAATACCTTTTAAGAGATTGTATCTCATATATTTTGTTATTATATCGTAAATTTAAAAATACGGTTGTCAATTTCTCTCATTTGATTTAGCTAATATAAAAATAACATTTTTCATGTAAATAGAGGATTAGATAACTGCATTAGATAAATTATAAGATGATAAAAATATATTTATTTTCGATGAGTATGCATATAAATGTCCATCATTTAATTGTCACATATGAAGTTAATTACTATTTTTAGACTTAAACAACTACATCACATATAAGTATTCCTTGGAAACTATTATGTTATTTTAATAATAAATATATTAAAAAGTTGGCCTCATTTCGAAGATGCTTTGCTTTAGCTGCTACTTTTTCCAATACGGTTAAAGTATTCACTATAGTTTTAAGTTCGGATGTCCATCCATTTCAGATGTTTCATTTTTCCTCTACCAAGCGACAATCGTGCAAATGAACTGAAGAGCTTTTTATATAATCATACCAATACCAAATATTATTACACAATTGTAAAATATTTCGACAATTTGAAAAAGTTAGTTTAAGAAGTAATTTAAGAAAAAGATATATCCATTCTAAATTATAAAGTTTCATTAAAGCAAATGTATTAATGTTTATTTTATTAATGTTTATTTTATATTACACAATTGTAAAATATTTCGACAATTTGAAAAAGTTAGTTTAAAAAGTAATTTAAGAAAAAGATACATATTAATTACCTTTGTACAAAAAAGATTTTTTTCTACAAAAAATGTGATATCAAGGAAATGCGCCAACTATAAAAATGGATAGTTCATAATACTCTTTGGTTAGTGTTTATAGTCTGTAAGAAATAAAAGAGATAATATAATACAAACAAATAAGTATTTTTATACAAACAATTATTTTAATACAAATAAATATTTTAATATATAAATATTTAAATACTATACATAAATCTTTTAAAAATAAATATTTGATTGCACGCACGCACGTACGCACGCAGTGAGAGAGAGAAAGAGAGAGTTAGGCAATTAAGATATTTATTCGGTATGAAAGATAATAATTTTAACACATAATTATTTGAATACAAATAAATTTTTTTTTTAATACTTGGCGCCGCCAAACCAAATAAATTAATTGTGTAACCTTTTCTCTCTTAATGTGTTTGTGCGTGCGCAGGTGTGTGTGTGTGTGTGTGTGTGTGTGTGTGTGTGTGTGTGTGTGAGTGCGCGCGCGCGCGAGCGTTTGCGTGTGCATGTGCGTGTGTGTGTCTTTCGTATTTTCCTCCTCCTGCGTATATGTATAAATTATTGTTATCATAGTTGATAAGTTAGTATGTAATTTAGTTAGTAAGAAATGATTGTTAACATATTAAAGCAGTTAAGACATTTATTCGGTTTGGCGGCGCCAAGTATTTAAAAAAAAATTTATTTGTATTCAAATAATTATGTGTTAAAATTATTATCTTTCATACCGAATAAATATCTTAATTGCCTAACTCTCTCTTTCTCTCTCTCACTGCGTGCGTACGTGCGTGCGTGCGTGCAATCAAATATTTATTTTTAAAAGATTTATGTATAGTATTTAAATATTTATATATTAAAATATTTATTTGTATTAAAATAATTGTTTGTTTAAAAATACTTATTTGTTTGCTTTATATTATCTCTTTTATTTCTTACAGACTATAAACACTAACCAAAGAGTATTATGAACTATCCATTTTTATAGTTGGCGCATTTCCTTGATATCACATTTTTTGTAGGAAAAATCTTTTTTGTACAAAGATAATTAATACAAGAGTTCTTTTTTTAGGCGTACTTTTGTAGAAGGATTCTTTTTTGAGGCGTAATTTTTTAGGCGTTTTTTGAGCGCGTATACTTGGCGCATTTTTGTACCTTTTTTTGAAAAGATAATTTTGTTAGGATTTCACACATTTTGTAGTAATAATTATATCTTTTTTGAGACGTAGATTTTTCGTGCGATTTGAAAGAATCTCGACGTCGATTATTTCGATGTTTCTATGTTTTTACAAAATATTATTTAAAAAAATTTCGCTACGTCTACTTTTCATGTCAAAATGGGATTTGTTAATATTATAAATAATAATTCTATTTAAAAAGTATGAATTCATGAATCTGATAATTGGCGACAAAAACAGTAATATCACAAAAACGTGCACATGAACTACATAGCCAACGTACACGTTTGGACTGAAAGGTAACGCGTATGTGCACAATTCTGATTCTGTTCCGTATTATGGTAGACGGGGGTTGTCTGGCACGATTCCTACGCGTGCCCCGGTGTCGCCGAATCCGTCGGTTCTCGTGGCGCATCTCTGTGTTGCGATCTTCGCGACCCGGACATCCCTGTTGACGGGAGTCGTTTGGCACGGTCCCTACGCGTGCCCCGGTGCCGCCAAATCCGTTGGATAACACATTGAGATTATGGGTCGGTTCTCTTTTTTTATTATAACTGTCCTGAGTTGCACTAGTTCAGCAATGCAGCTCAGTCAGTGCAAATGACGCGTAACAGTGCGCTCTTGCGTTAAAAAAGCGAACCTGGACATTTTCCCACCACTAGCCGGGGCGGAGGAGACGACGACGACGACGACGTTTCTTAAATGAAAATTACCCATTTTCAACTTTTTTAAACTTTACATCGCGATATCTCCGCTCGTAGTTCACGTAAAATAAAAATAATAACACTTTCATTATATAATTCGATCCCAAGCTTTCGATTAAGTCTACTTAGAATTCGATCGGTTCAGTCGTTAATGAGATCCGATAATCGATGGATTTCTCAATACGACGTCTCGCGTAATAGAGGCACGGCCGTGGCTCGGCGCCCCGCTGCGCGTAACTTAGCGCTCGAGACACTACCATGCCTCTTGATCCATTCTAAATATTATGAAGTTTTATTAAAGCAAATGTATTAATGTTTATTTTATAAAAGATTTTTACGACACGTTGATAACAAATTAATTTCAAGAATGAAACTAAAATTAGTTACTAATTTATAAAGTTCCATAATAAAATAAATCTCTAATACATTGAGCTTAATAAAACTTTATAAATTACAAACTAATTTACATACACGCTTAAACTAAATCTGTTATTATCATGTCAAATAAATCTCTTTCAATCTCAAACACACTCATTTCGATGAGCACTTAAATTTATTAAAGATTTTTGTAAAATCTGACTGATTTAATATAATTTTCTTGATTTCACACATTTTTTAATAATTATTATCGCACAACAGCCTTATATCGATGCACAGCAATTAAATTAATATTTTTAACATTTTGTAGTAATTATTAAAATTGTTTTTTATAGGCGCACAGCAGCCTTATATAGGCGCACAGCAGCCTTATATCGGCGCACAGCAGCCTTATATCGGCGCACAGCAGCCTTATATCGGCGCACAGCAGCCAAAATTTTAATATTATATGCAGTATTCATAGTCTGATCTTATCTTTAAATCGTTTTCAGTTCATCTTCAAATACTCCGTAATCAATGATGAAAAATGATTAGTATCTGAAGAAACTCAAAACATATAAGATAAAACTATGACTACTGACCAAAGAATAATAAAAATTTCAAACTTATCTTTTCCTCCGTTAATTCGACGATGAATATGTTTCTCTTCAGTGTCGACAATCACAACAGAAGTAAATGAGGCAACTCATTTAATGAACCTGCGAATATGAACATGTATTAATTATTATCGCACAACAGCCTTATATCGACGCACAGCAATTAAATTAATATTTTAAACATTTTGTAGTAATTATAAAAATTGTTTTTTATAGGCACACAGCAGCCTTATATTAGCGCACAGCAGCCAAAATTTTAATATTATATGCAGTATTCATAGTCTATGAAATCTTATCTTTAAAATCGTTTTCAATTTATCTTCAAATACTCCGTAATCAATGATGAAAAATGATTAATATCTGAAGAAACTCAAAACATATAAGATAAAACTATGACTACTGACCAAAGAATAATAAAAATTTCAAACTTGTCTTTTCCTCCGTTGATTCGACGATGAATATGTTTCTCTTCAGTGTCGACAGTCACAACAAAAGTAAATGAGGCAACTCATATTTAATGAACCTGCGAATATGAACATGTATTAATGATCAGATACAAAATGTTAGACATGTATCTGTCGATTAATTACCATGTCACATTATAAAGTTTCATTAAAGTAAATGTATTAATGATTTATTTTATAAAAGATTTGTATGACACATTGATGTTGAGACAAAAAACCATAATAAAATAAATCTTTAATACATTAAGCTTAATAAAAATGTAGTAATAATTATTATTATCGCACAACAGCCTTATTTTTATATGACACAGCAATTAAATTAATATTTTAAACATTTTGTAATAATAGGCGCACAGCAGCCTTATATCGGCGCACAGCAGCCAAAATTTTAATATTAATGTGCAGTATAAAATAATAAATAATAAATAAATAAATAAATTTTAAGTTCAATAAATAATATATATTAATTAAATCAAGAGGCATCAATTAATTAAAAATAACGTCGCGTGATGGCACGTCATGATCACGGACAACAGTAATAATCGAATATTATCAAGAGGTACATATTACTATACATAGACATAACATAACACATATACATTATACATATACATACACATAACATAACATATATACACTGTACATATACATACACATAACATAACACATATATACACTACACATAACCTACACATCTTAACTCTTTCTTTCTTTGACACATTAAGGTTATGGTATGGTGGTATATTCCCCCCCCCCTCTCTCTCTCTCTCTCTCTCTCTCTCTCTCTCTCTCCCTCCCTCCCTCTCCACCCCTCCTCTCTCTCTCACTCTCACTCTCGCTCTCTCGCTCTCTCGCTCTCTCGCTCTCTCGCTCTCTCTCTCTCTCTCTCTCTCTCTCTCTCTCTCTCTCTCTCTCTCTCTCTCTCTCTCTCTCTCTCTCTCTCTCTCTCTCAACAGTGGCGCTCTTGCGGTAAAGAAGCGAACCTGGACATTTTAGTTATGTTAGCTATATATTGCTGGGGCGACGACGACCAAGACGTTTCTTAAATGAAAATTACCCATTTTCGATTTTTTTAAAATTAACATTGCGATATCTCCGCTCGTAATTCACGTAGAAAAAAAATAAAAATAGTTTTGTTATATAAATCTCGTAGTTCACGTAGAAAAAAAATAAAAATAGTTTTGTTATATAAATCGATCCCAAGCTTTCGATTGAACCTACTTAGAATTTGATCGGTTCAGTCATTAATGATGATCCGATAATCGATGGATTTCTCATACGACGTCTCGCGTTAAAGAGGCACAGGCAGTGTCTCGGCGCTCAGTTCGCGTAACTTGACGCTCGAGACATTACCGTGCCTCTTGATAGCAATTAACGAGTGTAAATAAAAATAAAAGCAAAGTTATTTGTTTGAATGCGCAGGGATTCGTGAAACATAAAGACAACTTAGAGAATGAGTTGATAATGAAGTGTAAACCTAGTGCGATAGGATTTACGGAAACCCATGTAACGAAGGAGATAGAAGAACATGAATTGCACATGAATGGATATGTAGCGAGGTGATTCAGAGTCTAGTAGAACAGGCGGAGTGTTATTATATATAGATGTAAGAGTTAGGTTTGATACGATAGCGATAGAAAGGTGTGACGGAAATTGGTGGACAATAATATCAAAAATTAAAGATAGAGATTATATGGGAATAATTATGATAGTATATCATTCACCAAACAGTAACGAGAGTAATTTTATAAATTATTTGGAGGATATATGTATAAATGTGATGCAGAATGATAATGTTATAATAATGGGTGATTTTAATATAGATATGAATGTAAATAATTATATAAAAAATAAATTAGTTAGAGTAATGAATTCTGCAGGACTAAGACAATTGGTAAAAGGAGCAACAAGAATTATAAGGAATTCAGAAACATTGATTGATTTGGTGTTTGCAAATGTAGAAATGGAAGTTGATGTGTGGCATGAACCCAAGATAACGGAGCACTCTTCAATAGTGTTATATTGGAATGTAATAGAGTCAGTAAATGAAAATAGAGTAATTAAATATAGAGATTATAAGCGAATGGATATGGAGAAATTTAAAGGAATGATACGGAGTGGACTGATAGAGTGGATATGATAGAAGGAGATAATGTAAATACGTTAGGAAATTTAATGGTTCAAGAGATTGTTAGATGTCTTGACGAAATGGCACCGTTAAAGACAATAATATTAAAGCAGAAATGGCAGGGAAAGCATTGGTATTGTGAGGAGGTAAAATTAATGATAAAGCAAAGGGATGAGGCATATAAAGTAGCTCGTATAAGTAAAACTGAGGAGGATTGGGAAATATTTAGACAGTTGAGGAATAAAACTATTGATAGTTGCAGGAGAGCGAAAAGAGGTTATTTGGAGGAAAAATGGAGGAAAACTTGATAAAAATAAAAAGGATCCAAAAAATATGTGGAGTGTATTAAAGGAAATGATAAAAGGGAAAAGGTAAAAGAAGTGATAAATAGTATAAAGAAATACAACTTGAAAATAGAATAATAGATAAGATAGAGAAAATGGCGGATATATTCAATTGTTATTTTGTTGATAGTATTAGGAGATTAAGGAATGAAGATTAAGTGGAAAATGATATAGAGAATAGAAGATATAGTGACAATGTTTGGGAAGTATTTGAACAAATTAAAAAAGAACAATTATATAGAATAATAAGAAAGTTGGAGAATAAAGCAGGTACAGAAGAAGGTATAAATGTAGAGGTAATGAAATGTGTAGTAGCAGCAGCAGAAAAAATTTGTTATGTATTTAATACATCCTTGGAATCAGGAATGTTTTCAAATGAATGGAAAGAAGCGATCGTGGTTCCAATACCAAAGGTGCGAGGAACGAAAAAAATTGAAGAATTTAGACCGATAAACAAATTACCGATATATGAAAAAGTTTTAGAGATAATAGTACAGAAACAATTAATAGAATATTTGGAGAAAAATGAGTTGTTTACAGAATGTCAATCGGGTTTTAGGGTGAAACATTCGTGCGAAACTGCATTACAATGGGTACTGTCAGAATGGAAAAGGACCATAAGAGAAAGAAAAATAATAGGTGTAGTGTTTTTAGATTTAAAAAGAGCTTTCGAAGTAGTTGATAGGAAAATTTTGATTAAGAAATTGCAATGGTATGGGATAAATGGAGCAGTACTAAATTGGTTTAAAAGTTATTTGGAAAATAGAAGTCAAAGAGTAAAATTTAATGGGATACTATCGGCTACTATTAACATAGATTTAGGGGTTCCACAGGGGTCAATGTTGGGACCGTTGTTGTTTTTGATATATGTCAATGATATTGTGGAGGTTATTAGTGATAATTGTGAAATAAGATTGTTTGCGGATGATGCACTAATATATACGACAGGGTACTCAAGTATGGAAATTAATGAGAAGTTAAATAAACAAATGGAAAAAATTGATGAATAGGTGAAGATAAATAAGTTGTGTGTAAATGTTGAAAAAACTAAGATTATGTTAGTAAGAGGAGTTAGAAAGAAAGTTAATGAGAAAAATATAAAAATTAAGTTAAGATTTAAGGAGTTAGAGGTAGTGACAGAAATTAAATATTTAGGAATAATAATTGACAAAAATTTAAATTTTGCGAAGCATGTTGACTATATAAGTAGGAGCGAAATTAGGTGTCATGCGAAGAATTGGTAGAGATATATCAGTGTATATGAGAAGTATAGTTTATAAGGCAATAATTGCTCCGGTGTTTGACTACTGTGGGTCAATTTTGGTGGGCAGCAAGACAAATGTGGAACATTTGCAAAAATTGCAGAATCAAGGCATGAGAATTATTCTAAGGTGTAATAGAAGAGTGAAAATTGTTGATATGTTGGAGGCATTGTGTTTTATGTCAATTAAGGAAAGAATAAAATATAATGTATGTATAATTATGTATAAAATTATGAAAGGTCTATGTCCGAAATACTTGCAGAATAAAATAGAAATAATACAATATGAAGGAGTTGGTACAAGATAAGTAGGTAATATACAGGGTGAGTTTTAATGGATGAACCAGCTTTTTACCATGAAAGCTAAGATTACCGACTCTACTATACACACATACTTATAATGGCCGTTTGTGTGCTAAATGCCTAAGTGTGATATAAATGTGTGTATAATAGAATCGGTAACGCAGCTCTCATGGTAAAAAGCTGGTTCATCCATTAAAATTCACTCTGTATATATTGATAGATGTAAAACAAGTGAGGAACAAAAAAATGTTATTGTACGAAGGATTGAAAATGTATAATGCGTTACCAATGGAGATAAAAAGCGAGGAAAATACAAAGTTATTGAAAGAAGTTGTCATGGTATATTAAAACGAGAGTGAGAGAAGCAAACGCATAGGAGAAATATAATTAGTAATATTGGTAATGGTACGTAGATGATTGTAATTATGTATTATGGAAATATGTATTTTGATGTAGCTATTGTAACTAATAAACGACATTCATCATCATCATCCCCCTCACCCCTTCCCTCCACCCTCCCCCTCCTTTTCTCCCTCTCTTCCCCTCTCTCTCTCACTGCGTGCGTGCGTGCGATAAAACATTTATTTGTAAATGATTTATGTAGTATTTAAATATTGATATGTAAAAATATATTAAAATGTTTATTTGTATTAAAATAATTATTTGTATAAAAATACTTATTTGTTTGCTTTAGATTATCTCCTTTATTTCTTACTTATATGACCGCATGTTATTGGATGCTTTTTCGTAAGTCGATTTTGATATTAATGTAGAATTTTTTTTCTTTGGAATATGTTCTACAAGATATAACTTTTTAAATTAAATTATATGTATATTTCATTCGAAATATAGGTTCCAACTCATTAATATGTTATGAAAAATGTTATAATTCGTGTTAAAAAGATTATTTGTTATACAGTTTTTGATGTATATTTTTATGTCATACATTAACAAGATGTTCAATAATTTGTAATATGTGATTATTTTATGTTACAGATAATGAAATTATTCGAAAAAGAATATATACCATCCAGATCGGATGAACAACGATAGGTATTACTGGATGCTTCATTGTAAGTTGATTGTATCATTACATAATTTTTCTCTTTTTTTATTACGTTCTGCGAAATAAAACATTTTAAATTAAATTATGTCCCATACAGTATGAATCTTACACAGACATTACATATATATTGCAGTAAGATTGCAATCTTAGGGGCGTTCTTGAATAAGTTACAAATGTCTTGTCGCCAGTCGTAAAGAGTGAGTCCCAGTTGCACACAGAATAAATCGGACACAGCAGGTTGAATGAATCAGACACAGTGTCGATCGGACACAGTGTCCACGATACGACACCGCACGATTCGACACGTTAAGGACCGTGCCAGGCGACCCCCGTCAAGCGGGGTGTCCAGGTCGCGAAAATCACGACACAGAGGTGCCTCACGAGAACCAACAGGTTCGACGGCACCGGGGCACGCGTAGGAACCGTGCCAGGCGACCCCCGTCAACCGGGGTGTCCAGGTCGCGAAGATCACGACACAGAGGTGCGCCACGAGAACCAACAGGTTCGGCGGCACCGAGGCTCGCGTAGGGACTGTACCAGGCGACCCCCGTCAACCGGGGGGTGTCCAGGTCGCGAAGATCGCGACGTAGAGATCCGCCATAGAGAAAACGCGCAAAATTTAAGTTGTAAACCTATGTGGAAGTAGTGAGGTTAAATAATAACGCGTGGCTTCGCCCTCCCACTGCATCCCCGCGCAAAAATTATAACATAACTAGAGAGCCCCACATTCAACAACGTGGAAATGAACAGCGTGGACTTAGTTTTGTATGAAAAATAGAAGAAAATTAAGTGCGGTGTCGAATCGTGCGGTTGACGGGGGTCGCCTGGCATAGTCCCTACGTGTGCCCCGGTGCCGCCGAACCCGTTGGTTTTCGTAGCGGATCCCTACGTCGCGATCTTTGCAACCTGGGCACCCCGGTTGACGGGAATCGCCTAGCATGGTCTCTACTCGTGCCCCGGTGCTGGCGAACCTTTTGGTTCTCGTGGCGGATCCCTATGTCGCGATCTTCGCGACCTGGACTCTCCGATTGACGGGAATCGCCTGGCACGGTCCCTACGCGTACCCCGATGCCGCTGAGCCAGTTGGTTCTCGTGGCGCACCTTTGTGTTGCGATTTTCGCGACCCGAACATCCTGGTTGACGGGAGTCACCTGGCACGGTCTTTACACGTGTCGAATCGTGGACACTGTGTCCAATCGACACTGTGTCCGATCGACACTGTGTCCGATTCATTCAACCTGCTATGTCCGATTTATTCTGTACGCATCTGGGACGCTCCCAGATCGCTTGCAAACGATATATCTTGCCGTTTGCGATAAGCCTTTGTAACTTATTGAATATAGAATGTCCCTTATTGCAACATTACTGCAATGTCCTTGCAAGATTCGTGCTGTATAGGATATGACATGTATTTTCATTCGAAATATAGATTCTATTTCATTTTTAATATGTTAGATAAAATATATTGCAATTAAACTGTTAAAACATTACTTGTTATAATTTTTGCTTTAATTTCATATGTATGTTGTATGTTTCATACATTATCATACATTAACAAGGTATTCAATAATTTGTAATATATGATTATTTTATGTTACAGATTATTAAATTTTTATATATTCGAAAAGGAAAAGGAATATACCGTCCAAGGCTGATAGACGACGACTATTATTATTACTGGATGCTTCTTTGTAGATATTGACGTCATAGTCAATAGATTTTGGCGTCAATGTACGGTTTCTTTTTTTGTATATATTCTAGAAAATAAATTTTAAAAATCCTTATAAGATTCGCGCTGTATAGGACATGATTTCATTCAAAATATAGATTCTACTTCATTTTTAATATGTTAAAAAAAACATGTAATTGAGGAGTTAAAACATTATAGTTGATAAAACATTGCGACGTGTATTCCGCGGGTCCGCCTGACCCCGCGGTGTCCGTCCAAATTTAACACGTATTTCCCATTAACGCGCGATCGAATTGATAGAGATACTCGAAAGTTGGGCGCCAGGCACGGTATCCCGTGCCACGCGATAAGATTTCGATAAGTTTCGCTAATCAGCGCATCGCGTCCGCTCACTCCACGGCTCGCCCTAGGAGGATTCGCTTCCCGGGTGCGGGATCAGGGATGTAGGGGAGAGGTAGCGTGTCGCAAACAACGTTTCAGTCTTAGTAATTAAACAAGGAAGGATTGAATATATTTAGCACGTTCAGACCTACAAATTACGAATCGTCTCGGCGTCCTGTAACGTCCGAATCCCGCGGAACTATACCACTCGCGAGTCGCGCCGAAATTATATACATCAAGAATCGCACCGAACTTATATAAATCAAGAATTCCGGCGAAATCATATAAATCAAGAATCACGACGCAATCGTATAAACCAAGAATTACGAAATCATATAAAGCAATAATCACAGCGACATAACATACAGCAAGAATCACGATCTCCTCGAAGACCGGCCGATTTTCGCTCAGAACGCTTTAGAGACTGCCACGTGGCTCGCCATCTCTCTCGGGCGCCAGACTCCTGGCCCTTGACCGCGACACCAGAAATTTACAGTACAAATACACGGCAATGAGTTTACAACAACGAATAACGGTAACAAAGTTACAACCCGGATAACGGTAGCGAATTTACAAAACGAATAACGGTAGCGAATTTACAACACGAATAACGGCAACTGTCGGTGAGACGCGCGCTTGGCAAGAGATTCCCCTTTTACTCAACCCGGACGAGCCCGAACGAGCGAGCTTCCTCGCGGAACGCGGCCTTCGGTCCGGTGAGCTTGACCGCCGTACTTTACGGCTCTACGTCCCTCCCCGGCGACTCGACATGGAAACCGCCACGCCCGGTCTTGGAGTTCGCGCAATACGCTGGAGTGATGGTCTTACAAATGATGGCGCCAAAGATCTCGCAGGGTGCTTCTTGTTCCTCCTTGAAGACGGACTACCTTGGCGTGGTGGGGAGGCTCTACCTCTCGAATTAGGCAGGTCCTGCTAAGCTAAGAGTCCGTCAGTCTCCTATTTGGAGACTATCTACAACCATGAAGAGAAACGGATGGTGCCTTCCCTCCCCATGTCTGGGGCGGATGCTCTTTTCAGGGCTGAAGCCTGGCACGGGGCAGGGGAAGACAGTCATCGGGAAGGGAGGTTTTTTATGGCCTCGTTGTGGGAAGGACGCCCGTCCGGACCGCTCGGACGTATTCTGAGGTCGGGGCCGGGCGGGTGGTACCGTCAGAGCCGCCAGGGCGTATTCCTGGGTCGGAGTCCGACGGCTGAGGTGTTCGGCCTGCAGTACGCGGTGATCTTCTCCCAAATGGGAGGAACCCCGTCTCTGTATGGCCGAATCAGGAAGGAAACTCAGCCCGCAGTGCGCGGTGACCCCTCCCCACGATGGGGATGGGCCCCGTTCCTATACGGCTGGGCTGGAGGAGGATAGATAGACGCCCGTGCGGGCTGCTCGGACGTATTTCGAGGTCGAGGCCGAGCGGGTGGGGTCGTCAGAGCCGCCAAGACATATTCCTGGGTCGGGGTCTGGCAACCGGAGAGTTCTTATCTATGAGGGCAGTCCCCTCCCACAACAAATATGGAATGCAAAGTCAGTATAAATAAGATTACTATCCCAGGGGGATCAGATCCCCAGGGATCGGCGAGAGGCCACTATCGTCCCAGGTGGCCTCCCGTCGTCATCGCACGATGGGCTAACTGACAAGGAGAGGGCGCGAGGATCGGGAAACGGATTGGAATAAAACTTAGTTTCATGAAAGTCCTTCACCAACACTTTATTGTGATGAAACAATAAGACGCACTTCTCAGCCGTTTTCGAGAAAAACGACTTTAAAAATAAGCGAGCGGGTAATGTACCGGTGCGTAAACACCTATTTTCGTTGAGCCGGCGCACAGTGGGGCGAATCCATAGAAAACCGGACATTGAACAAAAAATTAAAGGTGCATAAACTCGAATTTTGATGAGTTTTTCCTTTAATATATATCTTGAACTATAAACAAATATGTTTATAATATATTTATCCTTCCTTCTTTCGTCAAAATAATTCGATAAAGTGTGACATTTTTGCAAATATTAAAATTTTAGTAATTCGATAGATTACTTTCTAAAATTTTTATTGGAAATATAATCGCCAATATAAGTTAAATGCCTATTAGAATTTGTCTGTTAAGTTTCAAAAAACATATTTACCTTTGTTTTATATCATTTGAGTACTACTGCATATTAATAAACATATAAAAGAATTTAACAAACCAAAAAATTCTTACTTTAATATTCAAAGATGAAGAAAGTTTTTGGAATGTGGTGGAATGAGATGAATTTTGTTCCATTTGATAGGGCAAAGTATCTAGTTTTTTGACATGCCTGAGTTTTATCCCCCTTCGTCCCCCTTTTGATAAAAAGTGCACTTGAAAGTTCATTTGACTTAGTCGAACGTTCTTCACTCAGCCATTTTTTCAGCAATATTCTAATGGAATGAGAAAATAACGATCTATTCTAAATTCCTTTTATGAATGTTATAAAATAGGAATGAGAACACACACGCACGCACGCACGCACGCACGCACGCACGCACGCACGCACGCACGCACGCACGCACGCACGCACGCACGCACGCACGCACGCACGCACGCACGCACGCACGCACGCACGCACGCACGCACGCACGCACGCACGCACGCACGCACGCACGCACGCCCGCACGCACGCACGCACGCACGCACGCACGCACGCACGCGCGCACGCACGCACGCACGCACGCACGCACGCACGCACGCACGCACGCACGCACGCACGCACGCACGCACGCACGCACGCACGCACGCACGCACGCACGCACGCACGCACGCACGCACGCACGCACGCACGCACGCACGCACGCACGCACGCACGCACGCACGCACGCACGCACGCACGCACGCACGCACGCACGCACGCACGCACGCACGCACGCACGCACGCACACACTGATATTATATGTATGCATTAATTCATAAATTAATAATACAAAGATGTAAGATAAATTTAGATTTCTACCGTCTGTATTAAGCTCTCTCTCGTAAGAGGAATTCACTCACCATTGTATTATAAATGTATCTTAAATAATGCACCCGCGTAATTGGCTTGACATCTTGTCTCCTGTTAGAGTCCCCAGGATTTCTACATTAGAATATCGTTGACCCATTGCTATTTTATTCTGCACCAGTGCATCTCATTACTGCACCAGTATCTGATCTCACGGTATTTTACCGGTATAAAATAATTTTCTCATTTGAGAATTATATTTCAAAACGGAGAATTTTCGAACGAATCGTCAACTTTTTAATTCTTTACGTGAAAACAGTCTTGATTTATCAGATTTCGAAGTTTTAACAAACTGCATAATATCGGTTTTTTATATAGAGTTACCCAAATGTGCATTAGAAGCATTAAGACGAAAAATCTTGCATTTCACAAAAACGTTGAAGTCAAAATGGATATCTAGCCGTTACGATTACAACAAATTTATAACAAAGAATAAAAATTGGTTAGATAATGAATTTTCTTATCCAAATGAAATACTGAACTCAATTCCTACTTCTTCACATATGCCTCCTAACAGATCAAAAAATTTCGTAGATTTCTCCGAACGATATAAAAGAAAGAGAACTGAGGAAGTACGAAATAATCCGGAAATGATCGATTTTATCGTTCAAAAACAGTTAAAATCCGATGATGCGTTATTCATATATGATTTTATCAAAAGACATCCCGAGCATGTAAAAAAGATCAGACAATACTGTGAGGAAATCGAAAATAAAACAGATTTGATTGATAGAGAAATGCATCAAGTACTTTTATTTCTGCAAAATTAACACGCTATCAATACAACATTATTCGTGACGTGTTACAAAGTTACAAAGTTTAGATTAAAAAAACTACCTAGTTATTATCAAATTCAGTTAACAAAAAAGGATTGTCTTCCACAGCGAGAAACGATAGAAATTTCTGAAATAGGTGTTAAAGTCTCTCTACAAAGTGTTTTGAATCACACTGCATTTAGATTTATCAAACTGCTACGTCCTCATTTAAGTGCATCTGCGAATTTAACAATGATATCTAAATGGGGATGCGATGGTGCTTCCGATCAATTGCGTTATAAGTTAAATTTTGATAATCCCTTGTATGATGATTCTAGCATTTTTATATGCAGTTTTGTTCCAATAAAAATTTATTCTAATGAAAATAACGAAATTCTGTGGCAAAACAATTTTCCTTCCTCAACTCGTTTCTGTAGACCGATCGAATTCAAATTCGTAAAAGAAGAGCAAACTGAAGTCAAAACTATCGTTGAGAGAATCAAACAAGAAATATCTTTTTTGACACCATCTGTCTCTGAAGAAGGAATTTCGATGAAGCATACGCTTTTATTTACTATGGTCGACAACAAGATCTGTAACATAATGACAAATACTCAGTCATCGATGAAATGTTATCTTTGTGGTGCTTCTCCAAAGGAAATGAATAATTTGAGTTCAGTGAAAGCGAAGATTGTGAAAGACGAATACTTTTCGTTCGGTCTTTCTTCATTACATTGCTGGATTCGCTGTTTTGAATGTTTGTTACATATTTCCTACAGAATTAATATCAAATGTTGGTCAGTGAGGAACGAAAATCATAAACGAGAAGTAGAACAAAGAAAACGGGAAATACAGATGGCTTTTAGAACGAGAACAGGTCTTTTAATAGATGTAGTAAAACAAGGAAAAGGTACATCCAATGATGGAAATACTGCTAGAAAATTTTTTTCGAATCCGGAATTATCAGCTGCCATTACAGGTTTGGATAAAAATTTTATAACTCGATTTGGAATTTTATTGCAAGTAATTGCTAGTGGTAAAAGAATTAACACATCGGAATTTGAATCCTACTGTTTAAAAACAGCCGAATTATTTATATCGTTATACCCATGGTACTATATGCCTGTATCAATCCACAAATTATTAATTCATGGCAGCGATATAATAAAAAATGCTATAGTACCAATAGGACAATTATCTGAAGATGCTCAGGAGGCAAACCATAAATACTTCAGAAAATACAGAGAACATCATTCACGAAAAATGTCACGAGTATAAAATAATGAAGATATTTTTAATAATTTAATGATTGCTTCAGACCCAATAATTTCTAATTCGCGAAAACTGTTTGAAGGTAAAAAAAAAGAATTAAGTGAAGATGCTAAACGTTTATTATATTTTAGTGATGATGATGAAAATGATGATGACTGAGTCCAAAAAAATTAATGTGAGAGGCAAGGGGACTCACAAAAATCAAGCACCCCGAGAGATTAAATATCTGCCATAATTGTAGATCCTCGATAACGCAGATAAAATAATAAATATTAATCCGAAAATCTAAAAATATCAGTTTTCATTAAGCCATACGTTTTAATTTTGTTTTTCCTCGTTTTTTCTTTATCAGAAACAATAATAAATTTAGTCAGTTTAATCAGATTCCGTGCTTATATTTAAAAGTTTATATATGTGTAACATCATAAGTTTATATATGTGTAACATCTAAAAATTAAATTGATCTTGATTTTTGTTTCTTCTTTAAAAATATTATAGTATATTAATTACTGCTTACACATATTTTTTAATTCTCTTCAGTTTATTTTATACGGTACAGTTATGAAATAAACATCTATACATTTTATTGATAATAGTAGATTATAATTCATTTTAATTTCATACACTGAAAGTATACTAATCGTACATTATTTATGTTAAATTTCAAGTCATTCCATTGAAAAATGTAGAAGATATAAGCAAATGACCGAAAAATGATCCATTCGCCCCAGTGCGGCGCAGCGCAGCAGCTGCGGCAGCGGACTGCCGAGCCGGCGATCCGAGTTCAATTCTCGTTAGAAATTCTTTTTTTTATTTTTTTTTATAAGCCCTATAAAATTTGAATAACAATTTAAATAATTTTTTTAATAAATTTTATATTTAATTTTTGGGAAATGTTCTTTAAAAAAATTATTAAACACTAAATTCTTATATAATATAATAAGTATAAGTTATATTTATAATTATTATTAATAATAAATATTTTGGAGCGCTATCAAAATAATAATAAAACACATTGTTATATTTTGCATTATTTATTTATAAATATATAAAATCAAGCACATAAAATTATCAAACATATAAAGTAATGATAAACATGTAAAATCAAATATATAAAATCATCAAACACATAAGGTGATGACGAATATATAAAATCATGAAACATATAAAGTAATATTATCACTATAAAATATTAATCATCATTATCACTGTCAATCTGTTTCACGCCTGGACATTTTTTTGGATAATACTCATCATAAAAGCATTTGAAACAGTAACATACCTCGCACCAGGCACACTTAATAAAAGAAATTTCTTTACAAGCGCAATTTTGTTTTGTAATATTTAATGGAAAACAGATTTCGTTAACGTTCCAAAATACTGTTTTCTCTTCTAATAATTTGGAAGCGTACCAGGCATATTTAATCATATTTTCAAAACGAGGCGCACTCAATTGATGATGTTCTATAGAATGAGTTTTTATAGCATCTTCTCGAGATGCTATTTCTCTATTTTCTTTTATTAATAACGAAGAATTTTGTTATCTTTTTATTATGTTTAGTAGGTATATAAGGCGGGTTCTAATCCAGGAGCTTCGAGGGGGGAGCGGGTCGCGGGGGGCTCCCGCGGCGCGGGGTCGCCAAGCTCGGTGGACGTGGGGTCTGCGGAGAGAGGGGGACGCGTGCGGAATCAGCAGATGACGCGTGCGGGATCCGCGGATGACACATGCGGGATCTGCGGAGAGAGGGGGACGCGGAATCAGCTAATGACGCGTGCGGGAGCGCGAGGGAGGAGCCCTACGATCGCGAAACGTGGGGAGGGGGCGTCGCTCGCGTTATCATCTTCGCTCGCATCCCTATCTTCGTTCGCTCGCGTTCGCGTCCCCATCTTCGTTCTCTCTCGCGCTCCCGCTCGCGTTTCCATCTTCGTTCGCGTTCTCTCTCACTCCCGTTTGCGTCACCATCTTCGCTCAAGCTTCCCGCTTGCTCGCTCTTTTCTATTTTATTATGTAGGATCGGGAGAAGAAATATGTGAAAAAATATTATATAAAATATATTTTATTTTTATTCAAATTTTATTTTTTCATTTTTTTTCATGTTTTTCATATTTTATTCGTATTTTATGTAACATATAATGAAATTGTATAATAATATTACAATATTTAAATTATATACTATTTATATTTTAAAAGAACATACTATTTATATTTAAAGAACAGAATTTATAACTTGTATACAGTATTTATAACTACCATATATACAGGGTGTCCCAGAATTGTGGAACACATTTTCTTGAGCAGATAGAGCGGACGAAACTGAGTCGAAAAGTCCTCTATCATTTTGCAATTTTCCCAATAGTTAACGAAATATTTATGATTAAAAATCACCGTACTAGCCCAGCCCTCCGCCGAATATAAGTTCGCGGCGAGATACGACCGCCCAGTGTTATTGTTTCCAAGGAGGAGTTGTTTTCTACAAATGGCAAAAAACAGGAGGACAGGGGGACGCAGCTCAAAACCGCCGCTCGTAGGCATTGCCGCGTGTAGTAAACAATTCCTCGAGTGCCTAGCAACGCTGGGCGGTCGTCTCGCGCCGTGCGCTTATATTCGGCGGAGGGCCGGGCTAATACGGTGATTTTTAATCATTAATATCTTGTTAACTATTGCGAAAATTGCAAAATGGTAAAAGACTTTTCGATTCAGTTTCGTCCGCTCTACCTGCTCACGAAAATTTGTTCCACAATTCTGGGACACCCTGTATATAACCTTATAATTATACTTGTAATTATACTTATAATAAGTTGCCGCACAACAATTTAAATTTATTTTTACTTGGTAATTGATTTATATGGCTGCGCGATTGTATCCATTGCATCACACGAAATACACCTTGAGCCAATGTATCAATCTGGCTGTAATTAAAATAGAATTATTATTATTATTAGTATTATTAATATTATTTTTTATTTAATATGTAAAATTAAAACAAACTTACGCGATTACAGTCCCATTCATATCCATAACGGAACCTATTAAATATTTGGTCATGCAATATGAACGCTGATATGCATGGGCGGCATTCTGCAGTCGACCCCGTCGTAGCAAGAGTCATGCCGCATTCGACGCATTTTGTGATTTCGTCCAGAGCCCTCCCCGTGAACGTTGTTACCGAATGCCATCCATTATATAATCTGAACATGTATTGCGCCCCGAAGTTCCGTCTTTGATAGCAGGGCACGCAGAGCTTCTTCTTTTGCGCACCCGGCTGTGCGTATAGCTGATGCTCCGATGTAATGCACCTTGCCGCTAATAACCCATGATATATGTCAGGGTAATCGGCCAGCAGCACTCCATCAAATAATTTTAAATCTGCTTCCATCTAAAATGTTTATAATGATCTTCGCTTAAATATTTATGTAAAATTATAGGTCCCAAATAAAGCAGAAATAATCTCAATTCTGTTGCCTTCCAACGATCTAATTCATTTATTCCCCGTGGACGGCGAGCAAATTCTTTTGGTATAAATTTACGTAAAACTTGAAGATCCCGAGATAATGCTCTTATTTCTATTGAAGGTAATCGTGAAATTTGTTCTTTATTGTCAGTCCATAAATGTAGTGTTACGTATTACGGAATTAAATTTAAAAGATGAAATTCATTTAAAAGAACGCTGTCTTAATATCGATCACTGAATGCTATCACTTTAATATTGATTATTTATCCGGTTACTGAACGGTAAGACATGAGCCGGACGGAATAAGATTACAATTGAAATAGAACCTTCCTCCTCCATTAAAAAATGTAAAATCTAAGAGTAGGGGTATAGATGATAAGGGTATAAAATAAGCGACGGACAATAGCGGAGCGGAGTTTGTTATCTTACGTCCAAATCTTTAAATCGCGTTTTGTTCAAGTAAAATAAAGGTACTCTTAAAATTTGATATACATCGGAATCTTTTGTCGCAAACAAAAGTGTTGCGACTCAATCATAATTCCAATCGTTCCATCGTTGCATCCAAGGAGAGTTGCAACGGTGTTCCTAATTCTAATCGTTCCATCGTTGCATCCAAGGAGAGTTGCAACGGTGTTCCTAATTCCAATCGTTCCATCGTTGCATCCAAGGAGAGTTGCAACGGTGTTCCTAATTCTAATCGTTCCATCGTTGCATCCAAGGAGAGTTGCAACGGTGTTCCTAATTCCAATCGTTCCATCGTTGCATCCAAGGAGAGTTACAACGGTGTTATCCTACAATCCTTAATCAGGATTGTTGCGACCAAAAGAGTGTTGCAACAATTCATTTCCTTGACAACCATTTCCATGACTACTCGAAAGATTAAAAGGGGTGGAATTCGTGTCCAACTAAAACGTATTAAATTTCAAATCAAAAAAGCTTTTCAAACAACTCAGGATCCCTTCCCATTAATATTAAAATTAAAAGAATTAGAGGCTAAAATTAATAACCAAAAGATTCAATTAATTAAACCATATGAAGTAATTCCGATTGAGTTCAAATCTTCAACATACAAGTTAATTCAAATTGACTTCCAAATTGATTATCCAAATTTTGAGAATATAAACAGAAAAGACCCTCGTTTTAAGATTTATCAAATGCGTTTTCTTTTTGGAGTAGATTAATTAGTCCAAAACCCGGGTAAAATACTTGAATGTATTGACCCAAAAACCGACGCTCATAACAACAATTCGTAACAGTAGCATTTTTCTCATAACTCCTAAACAAACCAAGTGCATATAATCTAGAGGAAAATTTTTTATCATATCAACATGTAATTTTTCAAAAGGAGAATTGGAAATGTGATGTTCTTCATTATCTCTATTGCGAAAATTGTTATTGGTCCTTAACAGTACATTTTCCTCTAAAAATATCATTTTATGTTTGCGATGTTGTCCTACACAAAAACATTTTCCGCAACCCAAATATGCATTGTGAGCGTAACCTTTGTAGCGGTTACAAAACATTTGGCAGGAACATCACAAATAATTGCTCTTATTACAACATAGTAGGTTTTGCCTTTAAATAAAAATCCTTCATCGTGCAAATTAACGTTACTCGTTACAAAATTCTTTTAATAACTCTTCTTCATTTGTAGGTTTTTTATGACCATAAAACGCGCCAATTAAAAAAGGTTCTATACAATCGTTATTATAGATTTGGCACAGAATAGGCTATAATTGACTTTGGGAACTTTTAGCCAGAGGTAAGCCATCAATATTTAAATTTATTTCGATTGTGTTATTATTATATTTTATATTTTTATGTAATTTTAATTTATTTTTTAAAGCTTTCTCTAAACCGTAATGAAAATAATGGCCATCTTCACATTCACCAATTAAATTGCTTTTAGGTGTACGTAGAAGCGTTCGAGCATCACATGGCAATTCTTCATGGCCATTATTCTGCAGAATAAGCAATAACGCATTTAAGGAATTGTGCGTTATAATATTATATTCAATAGCCCAAGCTTATAACTGCTGTTGTAAAGAGCATTCTTCATCTTCTTCTGAATTGTAAGTAATTTAACAATTATCCTGTATAGAGTCTATACTATCAGTGCAATATGATTATACTTGTTGCATATCAGTTGCTTCAACAGGAAATTGAATATTAAAATTTTCATTTTCAGATAAACATTGTGTACGAGCTGAATTTATATTAACAAGACAATGTTGCTGATTGATACGAAGTATTTCTTTGATGATATTTTCGTTTTGTTGCATAGATTGTACCACACGTCGATTTTGTTGTCTACGAGATAGATCTCTAAATTTTTTAAACTTCGGCGTTATGTGTCTTCTCTTTAAGAACCTATTATATTACAAAGAATTACTTTTATATTATTGATTTATATTTATAAATTGTATATTATTAAGAATTGTTATTTTTTTTAAATTAATGGATTAAAATTTTACTAAGTACACTGCGTTTCATTAATCGAGTCCGAATCCGTCGAAATGCACACTAGTGTAGATAAGCGCGTCCCATGTCTGAATTTTCATGCAAAATGGCCGGTTACTCATATTTTTCTTATTTGCGAAATAAATAAAATAATAAAATAATACATATGTTTAAAATAGGAGGCTTCCGGAAAGATGGCGGAGGGTGTGGATGGTCGGGAGGTAGTGTCTGGATAGATAGGAGAATTGGGAGTGAGTTAAGTGAAAGTAAAGGGAGTGGGTGTGCTGGAAAGGTGAAGGAGGAAGAGAGGAAGATGAGCAATTGGAGGGAAGGTTGAGGAGCAAGGACAGGAGATGTGAGAAGGAGTTGAAGTTTCGGAGTAAGGTTGGGAAGGAAGCAAGAAGGAGGATGACACGAAGGATTGGAGAAACATAGAGGGTCGACCGAGAAGATCTCGCACTGGGACGTGTAGTGGTGTAGTTGGAGCAAGGAAGGAGAGGAGATGATTGGCGGAGCGAGGACGGATCGACAAATCGGCAGCGGAACGATGGATCGAATGGAGAAAATGAGAGGGTCGATCAAGAAGTTCTCGCACCGGGATAAGTAGAGTGGAATAGATGGCGCAGAGAAGGAGAAGTGGCAATTGGCAGAGCGAGGATAGATCGACGGATCGGCGGGTGATCGATGGATCGAATGGAGAAATAGAGAGGATCGATCGGGAAGTTCTCGCTCCGGGACGTGTAGCATGGAGCAGATGATGTAAGAGAGAAGAAGTGGCGAATGGCGGTGCGAGGGCAGATCGACGGAGCGACGGTAGACTGGCGGATCGATAGAGACGGAGGAGGGTGAGGAGAGGTTAGGAGGAAGTGAAAAGTGAGAAGCGGAAAGAAGGTGAGAGAGTAAAGAGGAGTGGAAGGAGTACGACAGTGGAGAGTGGACCGGGAGGAGAGCGGATGAGAACGATCGAGGTTCGAGAAGGAACGAGAGACTGACTCCGGAGGACACGAGGAAGCGAAGAAAGCGGAGGTTGGAGAGTGGAGTGAGGAGAGCAATAGGGAGCGGACAAAGGGAAGGAGCGGGAAAGAAGGAGGAGCACCGGGAAGCGGAGGGAGCAACAGGAAGCGGACAAAGGGAAAGGAGCGGGAAGGCAGGAGAGCACCGGGAAGCAGAGGAGAGCGAGGAAGAGAAGAAGAAGGAAGGATGAAGAAGGAGGGGAGAGGAGGGTGGAAGGAGTGGAGAAAGAGGCGAGGAAGGAGGGAGGAGGAAGCAAGGAGGAGGAAGAGAGAGAGAGACGGCGCCAAGGGGTAGGAAGGAGATGGATTGGGGAATGAGAGATCGTTAAGGGCGGTAAGAAGATGGAGAGATATCCTTTTGGCAGCGTGGGGAAAGGGGGAGGGAACGTGGGAAGGGAGAGGGCGTTTAGTATGTAATGGCCAGCGAAGGTCAGGTTGGGAGATGAAGAAGGAAAGAAATGTACATACGTAAAGGCGGAAGTAGGTTTAAGAGAACGAGGTATGAGAGGGAGAGAGAGAATGGAGAGCGAGAAATGGATGAGGAGGGAGAGAAAAGGATGAGTGGAGTGGAGAGCGAAGGCGTAAGGTAGGGGAGAGGAAGAGGAGAGCGCAGTGAAAAAAGGGAGAGGAGAGAGGGTGAGTGAGAGAGAGAAAAGAGAGAGTGGTGAGAAAGGGATAGGAGAGGTGCGAGAAGGGAAAGGACCTTTAGAATGTATCGGCCAGAGAAGGTCAGGTCGGATAGAAAAGGAGAAAGAATGTAAAAATGTAAAGGCGAGAGTAGTGAGTGAAATATGAGAGAGAGAGGAAAAGGGGAAGAGAGAGAGAGAGAGAGAGAGAGAGAGAGAGAGAGAGAGAGAGAGAGAGAGAGAGAGAGGGAGGGAGGGAGGGAGGGAGGGAGGGAGGGAGGGAGGGAGGGAGGGAGGGGGAGGGAGGGAGGGAGGGAGGGAGGGAGGGAGGGAGGGAGGGAGGGAGGGAGGAGGGAGGGAAGGAGGGAGGGAGGAGAGAGAGAGAGAGAGAGAGAGAGAGAGAGAGAGAGAGAGAGAGAGAGAGAGAGAGAGAGAGAGAGAGAGAGAGAGAGAGAGAGAGAGAGAGAGAGAGAGAGAGAGAGAGAGAGAGAGAGAGAGAGAGAGAGAGAGAGAGAGAGAGAGAGAGAGAGAGAGAGAGAGAGAGAGAGAGAGAGAGAGAGAGAGAGAGAGAGAGAGAGAGAGAGAGAGAGAGAGAGAGAGAGAGAGAGAGAGAGAGAGAGAGAGAGAGAGAGAGAGAGAGAGAGAGAGAGAGAGAGAGAGAGAGAGAGAGAGAGAGAGAGAGAGAGAGAGAGAGAGAGAGAGAGAGAGAGAGAGAGAGAGAGAGAGAGAGAGAGAGAGAGAGAGAGAGAGAGAGAGAGAGAGAGAGAGAGAGAGAGAGAGAGAGAGAGAGAGAGAGAGAGAGAGAGAGAGAGAGAGAGAGAGAGAGAGAGTAATAGTGTGGAGGAGCGAGGAAGGAAAGAGATGAAATTGTAAAGGGAGCGGGAGTCCCTGTGTACCCCGAAAAGGGTTTAATAAACTACTACTACTAATACATATGTTTAAAATAATCAATTATATTTTAAATATAATGTCTATAAAATAATACACGTTACTAAGAAATACAATAAATGCATTTGAATAATAAGTATGTTTAATTTGTTTTATAAAGAGAGAGAGAAAAAAGTCTGAAAGAAGCGGTAGCCTGATACCAAAGAGTAACCCCAAAAACACACATTTTTTAGTCCATTTTTTCGCCCTCGAATTTCAAATCTAACTATGTGCCAAACAATTCTATATGATGGGACATTAATCTCAGAAAAAATTTAAGTTGAGCATAGAAGTTGTTTTGGAGATACGATAAGTCAAAGTGATTAAATTCTCACTTTTCTCAATATTGTCTAAGCACTGTAGACACAAAAAGTCAATACTTCTTTGATAACAGCGGGGATTTGACTAGAATTAGTCAAAATGGTTTTCTGATTCTTCCATCCCTGTTGTTTAATATTTTAAGGGTTGCTTAATATTTAAAATTAGCCTCAAAACAGTTTTACTGAATTTCTCGAAAACGAATGCAAAACACAAAAAAATGTTTTAGATAAAAATTGTTTATCTTAAAATTCTGCATAAAAAAGATCTCTTTCATTTTTTCGACAGGACCTTTAGTCGAAAATCGCATCTGAGAAACTATCTTTTGAGATGCGATTTTCGACTAAAGGGTTAGTCCTATCAAAAAAATGAAAGAGACCTTTTTTTATGCAGAATTTTAAGACAAACAACTTTTACCTAAAACATTTTTTCGTATCTGCACTCGTTAAAATATTACCCTTAAAATATTAAACAACAAGGGTGGATGAGTCAGAAAATCATTTTGATTAAGTCTAGTCAAATCCCAACTGTTATCAAAGAAGTATTGACTTTTTTTGTGTCTACAGTGTTTGGACAATATTGAGAATAGTGAGAATTTAGTCACTTTGACCTCCCGTATCTCCAAAACTACCCCTATGCTCAACTTAAATTTTTTATGAGATTAATGTCCCATCATATCGAATTTTTGGCATATCAAATTGTTTGGCATAGTTTGTTTTGAAATTCGAGGTCGAAAAAATGGACTAAATTTGGGATTACTCTTTTTCATGTAAAAACATGCAATGTGTAATTATGTATCAAATATGTTCATACATATGTCTTTCCAAGAAAAAAAATTTTTATCGGGAGGAGGTATTAGGAAAATATAGCATAAAAATAACGAGAAAGGTAGAGAAAAATAAATTATTTCTTTTTTATTTTTATTTAATAATTATTATTGCGTAAAATAAATAGATGATTTCAGTAAATTTAATAAAGATTTTTAAACACAAAACAATTCTTTTCAGAACCATCAAACATTAAGATGAGAATCACCTCTTTATATTATGCAAGAATAATTATTAAATAAAAATAAAAAAAATTTATTGAGAGAGGGAAAAAGATGGCGGAGGAGACAGTTGGACGGAAAGTGAGTGGGTGATAAAAGGAGAATTATGGAGGATGGGAAGTGAATGGAGGAGAGAGAGAGTGAAGGAAGGTGGAGGAGGTGGAGTGGAAGAAGAGTGATTGGAGGGAAGGTGAGGGAGTAAGGAGGAGAGCTAAGGAGAGGAGTGGAAATGGAGCAGGGCAGAGAGGATGAGAATGATGACATGGCAGAAACGGCAGAGAGGCAGAGAAAGGGGAAAGAGCCTGGCAGTCGGTCAGGTAGGGCACGAGCGAAGAGAGAAGGCGGACGCAGATGGCGCAGAAGAGGAAGGTGCGAGAAATACCGATCGAAGGAGTGGTCGATAAATCGAGAGATCGATAGTTCGACATCAGATGACGTAGGAGGAATAGGTTAGGAAGCACGTGAGAAAGATCGGTGAGAAGCACGAAGGCAAGGCCGAGATGAAGAAAGTGGCGGTAGGGATGGAAGAGTGGAGGAGACTGGAAGGAGAGGTGAAAGGAATAAAGGAGGAGGTGATAGAGTGCAGGAGAGAACTGAAGGTGATAAGGGAATACTTGGAGGAGATAAGAGGACGAGGAGAAAGAAATACGGCGGCTACGGGTGAGAGAAGAGGCGAGGAAGGGAAAGGAGAAAAACACGAGGAAGAGGGTGAGAGGGAGGAGAAGAGCGAGGAGATAAAGGTCAAAGAGCAAAAATCAGGGAGCAGGAAGGAAGACAGGCAAGTGGAGAAGAAACAGGAAGAGAGAGAGAAGAGCCGGAGAGGAGGAGGAGGAGGAGAAGAGCAGGAGGAAGCGAAAAAGCAGGTGAATAAAGAGGGGAAGGAAAGTCGTACGGAGAACAGAGAGAGAAAGAGGGAGAAAGGGGAGAGAGGTGGACATGAAGAGGACGAAGGTCAGAGAGGAGGAAAGGGAGAGGCACAGGAGGAAGCAGAGAAGCAGGAAAGCAGGGAGGAAGGAGAGGCAAGGGAGAGGAGTTCAGATAAGGAAGAATGGACGGAGATGAGAAGAAGAAGGAGCGGAAGTGAGAGAGAGGAGGAGGGCAAGAAGAAGGGGAATGGAAGAAGGGAAGAGGCAGAGAGAGTGGACAAAGGGAGAAAGAAGGAGAAAGCAGGGGGAGAGATAGAGGAGGAAGGAAGAGGAAGGAGCAGAGAATTGGAGATGAGAGGATAGAAAGGAGAGGCAGCAGAGAAGACGGCGTGGGAGGAGAAGAAAGAGAAGGAAAAGATGATAGAGTGGTGGAGGCTGATGGAAGAGGAAGAGGAGGAGAGGGTGAAGGAACGAGAGAAGAAAGAAGAGATAAAGAGGAAAATGGAGGAAAGGGTGCGGAAGAGGCTGGAGGAAGGAGAGGCGAGGGAAAGAGCGGAAAGGAGAGAGGAAGAAAGAAGAAGAAGGAAGAGGAACGTGGTGTGGAGGGGAGTGGAGGGAGAAGATAGAGAGGAAAGGACAATATACGCGAAGGCACTGACAGAGGCTGCGCTAGGAAGAGAGGTAGATTTTGGGGAGATAGAGAAAAGGAGGGGAGAAGAAGGAACGTGGGTGATAATAGTGGAGATAAAAGGGGAAGCGGACAGGGAGGAATTACTGAGTAAAGGGTGGGAGATAAGAAGGAAGTGGGGGGTGGGAGTAGACGAGGACTTGACAATGGAAGAAAGGAGGATGAGGTGGAGGATGGTGGAGGTGGCAAGAAGGGAGAGAGCGAGAGGAAAAAGGGTTAGAGTTACGAATAGGGAGATCTGGGTAGAGGGAAAGAAATGGGAATGGAATAAGGATGAGATGAGGTGGGAGGAAGGGAAGGGAGAGCAGGAATAAAGAAATGAAAGGAAGGGGGAAGGAGGTAAGAGAGAGGGGAGGGAGCGTGGGAAGGGAGAGGGTCCTTAGAATGTAATGGCCAGCGAAGGTCAGGTCGGATGGGGAAAAGAAAGGATGAAAATGTAAATAGAGAGGCGAATACGAAATGGAGAGAGAGGTGTGAATGAGAGAGAGAGAGGAGTGAGTGAGAGAGAGAGAGGAGTGAGCGATGAGAAATGGAGAGGAGAGATGCGGGAAGGGAGTGGGTTATTTAGAATGTAATGGCCAACGAAGGTCAGGTCGGAGGGGGAAGGAGAGAGAACGTAAAATGTAAAGGCGAGAGTAGCGAGCGAAGGGTGAGAAGGAGAGGAAGAGAGAGAGAGAGAGAGAGAGAGAGAGAGAGAGAGAGAGAGAGAGAGAGAGAGAGAGAGAGAGAGAGAGAGAGAGAGAGAGAGAGAGAGAGAGAGAGAGAGAGAGAGAGAGAGAGAGAGAGAGAGAGAGAGAGAGAGAGAGAGAGAGAGAGAGAGAGAGAGAGAGAGAGAGAGAGAGAGAGAGAGAGAGAGAGAGAGAGAGAGAGAGAGAGAGAGAGAGAGAGAGAGAGAGAGAGAGAGAGAGAGAGAGAGAGAGAGAGAGAGGGAGGAAAGTAGAGATGAAACTGTAAAGGGAGCGGGAGTCCCTGTGTACCCCGAAAGGGCTTAATAAACTTACTTACTTACTTAAAAAAAATTTATTTTTCTCCATCCCCATTATTTTACTGCTATATTTTCTCCTTTTAGTTTCTACTGCTTCTTTTGAACTTCTTGTTCTCTCTTCATAAAACCAATTAAACGTAATCATTATTTATATGCATTTAATGTATTTTTTAATGACGTGTATTATTTTGTAGATATTATATTTAAAATATAATTGATTTTTTTAAACATATTATTTTATCATCTTATTTATTTCGTAAATGAGAAAAATATGAGCGACCAGCCATTTTTAAGCAATTGATATTACGTCAAAATTGCGCACCTAGCAATGAACACGGCAATATAAGGGTGCGTTCCATTTATCACTCACGATATTCATAGAATTATTTCATCCTTGTTGTTTAGCAAATATTAAACAAGGATGAAATAATTCTAGCGTTGCGAGCGATAAATAGTGAACGTATCCTAGATATGACTACGTTTACACGGCACCCTTAATCGGGTTTTATAACATTCGTAATTGTCAAGTAGACCAATCGTAACCATTTTTCAGAAGAATGGGATAGCTGTGATTGGTCTGCCTTACAACTACGGATGTTATTAAACCCGATTAAGGTGCCGTGTAAACGTAGTCTATGATCAATCTCTGGAATCTAGCCCCGAAAAGTTACGCATGGAAGTTCATGGGTATCGAGCATGTAATTTTCCAAACGTGAAAAGTTTCGCATGAACTCTAGGATTCCAACCAATGTAATCGTTGCATTTACGTTAAATTTTTCACTTTTTACCTTGGTGGAAATAAATCTCTGAAATTGTTGAAAACTACTGTAAAATCGTTGAAACAAGAAATGAAAATGACTGAAATATTATTGAATATGTTTCAATATAAATAATACTTTTAATACCAAAATACTATGAATTATAAAAATATTAAAAATGACTGAAAAGTAATAAAAAGTAATGCAAAACATGTAATATATTTACAAATTTATTGACGAAAGTTGAACACTAAAAAATACTGAAATACTATGAATTTTAAAGAGGTAATTATTGAAAATGTTAAAAAAGAAATGAAAAGTATTGTAGAATATAAAACTTTTTTACAGATTTATTGTCAATAAGTTGTACGCTGAAATATTTTGAAATACTATAAATCTACTAAGAACAATTAATGAAAATATTTGAAAAATAATGAACTATAACAAACAAATATAATATTTTTACTGAATTTAATGAAAGTTACAAATAAGAAAACCCGGACTATATAATGATATTATTGAAATAGTTGATAAAAAGTACTGAAAGTTGCTGAAAAATAAGGATATTATTCTGTAATGTAATGAAAATCATTGAATTCATGAAAATAATGAAAACATTTACACGAAAACTTATATGTAAAATATTGCAACAATTTATTGAAATTGTGTTTATTATACTATGCTTTTAATTTAAGTAATTAAATTTAATAAAGATTCCTGAAAAATATTATTTGAAAATGTACTGTTTAAAGAAAATAAAAAAAACAAAAAAAAGAAAATTAGTAGAGGAGAAGGTGGTATTATGGACACCTTTTTGTTTTTTACATAAAAACCTTATTAATAATTAATATTTTAAATTGAAACTTGACGATTGTATTCCTTAAAATATTGTTTAAGAGTTTCTAGACTTAAAATTACAAAATATTTATTACATAGCTTACTATTTATAAAAATGTAAAACCTTGCAAAATGAATCGAAGAAAAACGGGGGTGGTAATATGGTCCACTACAAAAATAAATTTTAAAATTTGATTTTGTTGAAAAAACATTGTAGTTTATTGCAACATTATATTTTATTGCATAGATAAATTGCCAAGATGACAGTTTTTACAAAATAAACTTAAAATTTAATTAGATTTCAAAATTACAAATTAAAATAAAACTTTAAAAAATTGTAGTCTTATAAACTCTCTTATAGACTTTTATAGAAAATAAAAAAAAGCTATTTGCAATAATCACATATGTGCATTATATTTTATTGCCCCGACGAACTGCCACATTAGAGGACCATATTAGCGAAATACTATACTATTCTTTAACTATGCATAACTCAAAATATATACAACCGAATAAAAAGTTAATAAACAAAAAAAACTCAAGTGTACAGACATTCATGCAGTAACACACTTAAGATTAAAAATAATGAGGAAGTATGTATAATTAAATGTTAAAATGTATCTTAAAAAGTTTCAAAATGCTCAAAAGTAAAAATGCCTTGTAAAAAAATCTCGCTTATTGTGTATTGGCACATTACCGCCACTACATAACGACAGGCTACTAAACAAATGATTTCATTGATCATTATTAGAATTCGTCATTTAAAAATGGAGATAATACGTATGGCCATAATACCTGCAGTGGCCATAATATCACCTTCTCCTCTAAACATTTAGCAAATTATTTTACATTACAGAAATTATAGATTGTCAAATCCAGCTACTTAAATATTTGTAAGTTAATTGTAACACAAATATTTAAATTTACTACGTAATTAGAAATTTTGAAGTTTACAATATTTACGATTTTTTAAATTTCTTCAAATGCATTAAATTATTTATTAGTTTATTATTTATAGAGTTATTTAAACTACACTTTTATTCTGAGAATCGATTATGTATCTTTTAAAAGAGTGAAAAGTGAGCAAATTTAGGATATTTGTAATTTCATTGGTCAACATGTAGTAAATTTGTTCACTTTTCACATTTTTACTCTTTTAAAAAATACATAACACCCTGACCTACTTATATTATGTTGAATTTAAATAAATTCTGTTGAATAACTTCTTCAAATTTATTGCATACGCTGAATTTCATTTTAAATCTTATTGAATTCTTTATAATCTTAATGTCTTATATTGAATTGTTATTGAAATCTTAATGAAATGGTATTGAAAGTGGGCCAATTAATATTAGATTTCAATATGCAATTCGATACATTTCAATGAGATTTACTATAATTTCAGTAAAATATTTCCATCAGGGTAGGGCTATCGCACACAAATTTACATGGCTGCATATACATAGCACAAGACTGTCTGGATTAAGTGTCCATCCAGACAAACTTGCATAAGTGCATAAGCATATGCATAAGGGAATGGACCAATCACATGTCTCATATAAGGGATACTATATTATAGCAAAATACGTAAACGTAGTGTATACATAATGTTGAAAGATTTTGTGTATCCAATAAGCTTGCATGGCGTCTACATAGTGAGTTAAGCCAATCACGTCTTTTAGAGAAAAATCTCTATGATAATTGCACGAAACATAAATGTAGCATATGCATAAACAGAAGAATTTCATATCGTTGAAATTTTATGCTATGTAGAAGCCAATGCCATTTACAGGACATTGCTCGAGAATCCCGAAATCCACATTTATTATAATTTATGTTTAAACTTGTTTTGTAACATAACTATATAAATAATAAGAACACGGGTAGTCGTGAACGTGTTCGGATGTGTTTCATTTCGTCGTGAATAAAATGTTTAAAGGTTGCTGAGGAAATTAATCGTCTTTGTATCGCTTTTATGGTCGTATCGTCTCTGCTGACGACGGGATTGAAGACGAGATTTTTATATAATTTTGAAGTGATTTTGTTGACGAGTCTACAGGATAAAATGGAATCTGAACAATTAAACGATCTAACTGAAAAATGTGAATATGAATATATTGAAAAAGATACCGATACTATTTTAATAGATTTAGTTAAAAATTTTCCTCAGCTTTATGATAAAAGTCAGGCTGATTTCAAGAATATACATAAAAAAGATCGCGCATGGATGAAAATTTCTTCCGTTTTAAAATTGCCAGGTAATTTTCTTGACTGTTTTCTTCTTACATATCTTAACTTTTCATATATTTACCTATCTGTGATTTGCATCATCAAAATTTTTCTATTTATAGTTTCAGATTGTCAAAGCAGATGGCAAAGACTTCGAGAAAAATTTTCACGCGAAAAAAGAAAAAGAGAATTTGAATCTAGAAGTGGCAGTGGGGCATGCACAAGATCCAACATTTTTATTATATGATCAGATGAAATTTTTGAATTCTTTTGTCAAAACCAGAAAGTAAATTATTCTTTAATAAAATAAATTTGATTTTATGTTTTATTACTTTTATATAATTAGTTTAATATTTTTAGAACTTATACAAATTTTATACCAAGAGGAACACATTTTCCTATGGAGAAAAAAATACCAAGTATTCTGCAAAAATCTGCAAATACATCTAATGAGTAAGTATAATTTTCTTATAATTTAATACAATTTTACAAAATTTTTTTAAAGTAATAAATTTAAAAAATTTAATTTATGTAATATACAGTTATATAAATATTTATACCAGTAATAAGTACATAAATATGTTATAAGTAAAAATATGTTTTTCAGCACTTATACCTCATCTAGCTCATCGGAAATGTTCAAACCACCACTGTCAATTTTACTCTCACCTCCAACTTCGTCTTCATCACCATCTACATTAGCATCTACATCTTTATTGCAATCATCAAGTTTACTCTTACCGCCAAATAATGAAATGCATGTGTCATCAATGAAACCACATATGAAAGTTATGTCGAAAAGTAAGAAAGAAGACAAACATAAAAAAAATGTGACAGAAAAGTCAGATGAAATAGAAAAATCAATTCTAAATATATCATCTATTATCTCAAAACCTAGAAAGCCACAAAAATCAAGAAAAACAGAAAATGGATGAAGATGATTTTTTTTGTCATAATATTGCATATGAATTACGTAAAATCAATGAGCCAAAGAAAACAGAGTTAAAAAGAAAAATTATGAAAATTTTATACGAGTTATAAAGGTATGTATATTGTAATTTAAAATTATTTTTAGGAGTTATAAAAATTATATATACATCCAACTATTAACTGACATGTGTTATTTTTATAATTCTAACAGGGTTCATATAGTAAAACGGATATCCAGTTTTGTAGTTTGAAAAATTGAGTATTTTTGAAGTATATGAAGCATTAAGTATACAGAATCTTTACGTATAACGGATATTTTTCAACATTATCCATACAACACAAAACTTGCAGTTACATTGTAACAATATTACTGCAAGATTGCAATCTTGTTGCAACATTGCTACAATGTAACTGCAAGTTTCGTGCTGTATTGATATCGTATTATGTCGAAGAGAACATAATTCAGTTATACAGGGTGTCCCAGAATTGTGGAACAAATTTTCGTGAGCAGGTAGAGCGGACGAAACTGAATCGAAAAGTCCTTTACCATTTTGCAATTTTCGCAATAGTTAACAAGATATTAATGATTAAAAATCACCGTATTAGTCCGGCCCTCCGCCGAATATAAGCGCGCGGCGCGAGACGACCGCCCAGCGTTGCTAGGCACTCGAGGAATTGTTTACTACACGCGGCAATGCTTACGAGCGGCGGTTTTGAGTTGCGTCCCCCTGTCCCCCTGGTTTTTGCCATTGTAGAAAACAACTCCTCCTTGGAAACAATGACGCTGGGCGGTCGTATCTCGCCGCGAGCTTATATTCGGCGGAGGGCTGGGCTAGTACGGTGATTTTTAATCATAAATATTTCGTTAACTATTGGGAAAATTGCAAAATGGTAAAGGACTTTTCGACTCAGTTTCGTCCGCCCTATCTGCTCAAGAAAATGTGTTCCACAATTCTGGGACACCCTGTATATAAGGACACGGATTTTTCTCTAAAGACTGATACTTATTTTGTTTTTATTTTTATAAGTTTATAATTTTTAATTTGAACAATTTTTGGTTAATATTTTTTTTTGATAATCTGTATAATTATCGGCTAAAGTTTCGTACAGTTCTTATGTAAAATCAACTTGTCAAGTTTCAAGAGTAAAATATACAATATAAATTTGATTGACTGCTATTTAATGATAAATATAGCTCGTGTTTTTTAGAAATAAATATATCAAACTTTACTCTGTCCGAAGTATATAAACATTCAAAAAAAGGTACAAAAATGCGCCAAGTATACGCTCTCAAAAAACGCCTAAAAAATTACGCCTCAAAAAAGAATCCTTCTACAAAAGTACGCCTAAAAAAAGAACTCTTGTATTAATTACCTTTGTACAGAAAAGATTTTTCCTACAAAAAATATGATATCAAGGAAATGCGCCAACTATAAAAATGGATAGTTCATAATACTCTTTGGTTAGTGTTTATAGTCTGTAAGAAATAAAAGAGATAATATAAAGCAAACAAATAAGTATTTTTATACAAACAATTATTTTAATACAAATAAATATTTTAATATATAAATATTTAAATACTATACATAAATCTTTTAAAAATAAATATTTGATTGCACGCACGCACGCACGTACGCACGCAGTGAGAGAGAGAAAGAGAGAGTTAGGCAATTAAGATATTTATTCGGTATGAAAGATAATAATTTTAACACATAATTATTTGAATACAAATAAATTTTTTTTTAAATACTTGGCGCCGCCAAACCGAATAAATTAATTGTCTAACCTTTTCTCTCTTAATGTGTTTGTGCTGCGTGCGTGCGTGCGTGCGTGCGTGCGTGCGTGCGTGCGTGCATGCGTGCATGTGTGTACAAATATATTTTTTTTTCTTCTCATCTACAGGTATAGAAAATGAAGTAAAAAGAACTGCGAAGAGAAAGGCAACAATTATTTATGTCGCCACTACCGAAAGACGTTGTTGCTTGGATATATCGTAAGTAACGATAATTTATAGAGATTCGAGAAATTTTCTATCCCACAGCCAATCGTCTACGTTCGATAATGTCGTTGTCGGATGTATGAAATCCAGCCTAAAACTGTTACAATACACACATCTTCGCGCTGATAGCTACTCTCGCAATATGAAATAAACCAAGCGAGAGAACCAATCTGTACAAAAATTATGTTTTATTCTAAAATAATAATTAGAAATTTCACGCGTGTTCATCACTGCCAATGTTCAAGCACGACATGAGAAATAAACATCTTATTTTATTAAATAAGATGTTATTTACGATTATATAATTTATCTTTTGAATAAGCCTTACTTTTGACCTTTTAAACAGAAATGGCGATTATTACGACAATAGCATACAATAATACTTTTCATTACTCAGGTAGTGTTCGTTTATTACTGGTTATTCAGGTTATCGAAAAAGATTTAAAAAAAATTAAAACTTTAATTTGGAATTTTTATGAAAATTGCAATAGCGTACGCTAAGTGCGTGTCCACTACCACTTGTTTCTTAAAATTATTGACGTGATAAAGTAATTTAATAAAAAAAATTATATTCGGCGTTTAAGAAATAATTATTTTTCATTTTTGGTTGTATAGTATTTTTTTGTGTAATGGAGTGATAAGTTTAGATATAACTATATATAAATAAGTAATGGTTAATATTATTACATTACATATTCAAAAACTAATTTTTAGCGCTATGCGCCGTCATGCCAAAGAAATTTCAATATTTAACCAAAAGGAGAAAGAATCAAATAATTAATCTCGAATTGTCTTATTATAAACATTCTGAAATACATTCAACTAATTCGAATATAACATTTGATCGATTTCATTCGATAGAAGCTACAAGTAACGTTATAAATGTCGCTGATACATTAAATGAAATTAATATTTTTTCTCGAAATCTTATTGAAGTGAATGATTCAAGTACAGAATCACTGTCTGACAGAGAAAGCAACAAAGAACATGATGTTGAAGATTATATTTCTGATATAAATAATATCTGTGATTGTAGCAATATCTGTTCTAAAACTAATTTATGGGAAGACTTACAAAAATTAGTCATTGAACGAAATATAGCACATAATACTGTTAATGAGTTACTGGCTATTTTATGGAAACATGGCCATGTAGATTTACTTAAAAATGTGAGTGTTATTGAAAACGCCACGAAATGCATCTATAAATTTAAAATCTATGGGTAATGGTCGTTATATACATTTTGAGATTGCTTTTGCTCTAAAACGATCGATACAAATATATTCAAAATTTATTAGAGAAACTGAATAAAATTAAATGTTAATATTGATGGTGTATCACTTTCGAGAAGTTCTGGCAGTCAATTTTGGCCTATAATGGCATCTATCGAAGATGTAAATAGATATACGTTTTATAATTGGCATTTATCATGGCATGTGTAAACCTAATGACGCTAACGATTTCTTATTGGATTTTGTCAATGAGTTTATTTTGCTTTCTGAACAGGCATTATTGTTTCAAATAAAAAATATACAGTAACTCTCAATGCAATATTATGTGATGCCCCGGCAAAATCATTTATTACTTACACAAAAGGTCATACAGGACATTTTTCATGCTCAAAGTGTATTCAAAAAGGTGAGTTCGTACGTAAAATAATTTTTCCAGATGTACACAATACATTACGTACAGATAACACATTCAAAAATCATTTACATATTAAGCATCATACTGGTAATTCCATATTAGAAAAACTCGAGATTGGTATCTCAGATCCCATTAGATTACATGCATCTTGTGTGCTTAGGTGTCACAAAACGGTTGTTACAACTTTGGATTCGAGGAAATAGAAATGTTAAATTATCCTCAGAGGTTGTAAATTCAGTTTCACGTAACTTTCTTGCATTAAAACCTTTTATTCCAGTAGAATTTGCGAGAAAACCTAGAGGTTTAGATGACATAGATAGATGGAAAGCTACTGAATTTCAACAATTTTTGCTGTATACTAGTATTGTTATTATTAAATCAGTATTGCCTATAAATTGCTACAATCATTTTCTTTCTCTCAGTATTGGAATCAAAATATTAACTGATCAATAATTGTGTGCGCAATTCAATGATTATGCGAAATCATTATTATTATACTCTGTTTCCAATTATAGACATATTTATGGCGATGAATGCATGACGCATAACGTTCATAATCTTCTGCATCTTTCCGATAATGTATTACGTTTCGGTTGTTTGGATAATTTTAGCTGTTTCAAGTATGAAAATCATTTGCAAAAAATAAAGAAAAAAGTACATCAATCAGGGACACCTTTAGAGGAATTTTATAATCGTACTTTTGAAGAATTGCAGCTTCCCATTCAATCCTGTAAAGTGCAACAATATCCGATTGTTTTTCATAAGAAAAATGGTATTTCTTACATTCAATTTAAAACTTTTTTAATTGCAACCAATGAAGCAGATAACTGTGCTATACTTTATGACAAATGTATAGTATTTATTTTGGATATATTTGAAGAAAATTATGTTTGTAATATTCGTGTAAAACGTTTTTCAAATCTAAGGTCTTTTTTTGATATACCGTTCTCTTCAGAAAGGCTTGGAATATTTGTAATATCAAATACTACTATTGCAGACATAATTACAATTCCGGTTACGCAAATAAAAGCAAAGTGTTTAAAGGTTAAATGTTTTGATGAACTTGGCTCTTATGTTACAATACCATTGCAAGGTACTAATAATTAGACGTTATAATTTCGGTTGAATGTATTTCAATTTCTTTAATTTTTATGGGTATAATTTAAATGTATTTATAAAAATTTCTTTTGCCTTTGTTTTAAATATTGAAAACAGGAAATTCTTGTTGACGGACTTGTACTTCATGGATATGTAATATTTCAAAGGTGGGTGTATATTTTACTGTACGAAAGTTTAACGTTTCATACAACATAGTCAAATGGGGGAGAGGAAAATTTGGAACACTAATTTTATTTATTATTTATTAATTTATTAATTATTTATTCTATTTAACAGTTTTCTTCTTTAGAAGACTTCTATTTCTATTAAAAAATGTTAGGTTTAATCTTTGTCTTTAAAATTATTGCTGTAATTACAAAATAATTTCTGTTTTCAGTTTTCGAAATATTAATCACTTTCAAGATGAGCGAAAGTAGAAAGTATGCGGTTATTAAATTCTTATCCGATTCCACGTATTCTGAAATACCAATAACGTGGCTCTTTAAAGATAAGTATTCAACAATGTTGGTGGCCACCTCGGTCGGCTAATAGTGCTACATTAATAATGAATTGCGAAAGTCCTGATTTATGTACGTGGAATCGTTATGAAGTAAATATCGTCAAATATTGTAGCAATTATCAACATATTGTGGAATTTATAATGTTAAACAAATAACATACAAGAAGTAATACTACTTATATTTTTACTGTTTAATTAAATAACGAACTATCATAATTTATATTAATTTTTTTTTCTTTATAGCATCTCTTGAGTCAGCTCGAAGAAATGCAGCAGACTCTAATTATGATACGACTGATGAGGAACGATTGGGACGAGGAAAAAGGCAACATGTTTCATATAATCGCTTCAAGAGCGATGACGAAGAAAATGATTATCATCAACCTCGAAAATATAATAAAAGTAAAGTATCATTAAAAGATATTTTACTATTTATTTACTGTTTGCTGTGAACGTTTTCGTACTGAAATTTTTTTTATCTTTATTAGAATAATATGAACATTAAAGATTGATGCCATCAGCATCAAAGCAAATGCATATATTTTGTTAATATTGTTATATTAACAAAATATATGCATTTGCTTTGATGCTGATGGTATCAATCTTTAAGGGGATGCTGGATACCGACATTACAGCTCATTTCGTAATGAGCAAGAAATCATCGAATTGGCTTTACGGATTAAAAAAATCTTTGACATGTATAAAGTACGAACGAAAAGGTGAGGTGCCGTGCCCAATTGAAGTCCGAAAAAGGCATAAAATTAAATAATCATATTAATTATCTATTGAACAGTACTTTTTGCACTCTTGAGCTGTCAACACACAGAAACATTCACTCATATAAAGGTTACATGAGGTTAGACACATAAACCGAGGCACGGCACCCCACGGACAGGAATAACGAACACTGTGGTAGCGATGAAAATACAAACAAATGTCTAATAAAAGAGATATATCGACGAGATCACTTTATTCACATGCACCTACGCAGTGTACATGTGGAGCGGTCAGCAGACCAGTGATTACATATATATAGTGCGCGACAATAGTTCCGGAATTTTCTAGAAGATGGCATTGGCGTGTCGGTGTGACACTTCTTTGTGTTAGTAACTTAGCACACGTAAGATTCACACATACACACTACTACACACAACCCGAGTGCGTGAGGATACGCGCTCAGTGAAAACACGCGAACGTAAACGGAAAGAAGTTGACCGAAATATCAAAGCGCGCGAATGCCTGTTGGCTCCGTGTATTTTGGAGTGTAATCGTGTATTCGTACCGTGTCTTATGACAAACGACGAGACGGACAATGTCGTGACAATTAGTGATAGTCGTGATAATTAAAGCAGCCCCAAGGGCAGCCCCGAGTGCGTCGGCTACTACGCGAGGAAGCAGCAGCGCTAGCAGAACGATCATGAAGTCGAGCAGCGTGGAAGACCGGCTGCTGATGAACGGATCGGACGAGGAGTCGACGCGGCGCAGCCGCAACGACTCGGACTCGAGCGAGGGCCGGTTCTCGAAGAACTCCGAGTCCGAGAGCCAGTCCTCGATACCGCGCTCCAGCTCGGTCGAGCGGTTCTACATGCGGGCCAACTATGACTCGTCGGACTTCTCGCGCGCCAACTCCACGTCGAACGAGCGCTTCCACTCGGACTTCTCGATCGCGGTGGGCCTTTAGAATCGTAAAATAACAATTTCAAAGATTCTCAGTCCCGATTTCTAATGGTATGTACAATCAAAATCAGAAGCGTCTATTTTGACAGTACTGACAAGGGGAGGTCGCAGCTGACCCCCCACCGATTTGGATCTCCTTTCACGTGGTGAATCTATATGGTGAGTATATACGTCACGTAATAGGGTTTTATTGAATGCGCCTTAGAAATAGTATTTTTTTATATTTGAAATTTCGGCGATTTGGCTGTGATCGATAGTGTAGGTTATGAGACCAAAAGTTAGCCATGTTATCGATCAGTGCCGTGTGGCGTAGCGAGCTGGCGCAAGGACTAGTAATAGCGAGGACGCTGGATCGAGACCACTAGTGTCAAACTTTTTTTTTATGTGTGTTTAATGTCTTGTTTACGATGATTTTTGCGTATATTTAGATACGCATACATATTCTTTAATATATTTATCTACTATAAAATGATAGGAATTATAAAGTCAGTTATAAAATAATAGAAATACTTACGAATAAAATTATATTAGTATAGTTCATATTGACTGTAAGAAAGACTCAAGAAATGTATAAAAATTTAAAAATAAAAATGAAGTTTTTTGTCCGAAAAAATATTTTATTCGTACGTGGTTTCAGCAAAATGGTGCAGCTCCTCATTATGGCCGAGATGTTCGTACCTACTTAAACACAGTATTTCCAGCAAGGTGGATAGGGAGAAGAGGAGCTATAGAATGGCTAGCCAGATCCCCTGATCTTACACCACTAGATTATTTTTTGTGAGGTTACCTCAAAGATAGGGTATATCGAACGAAACCAGCAAACCTCGATGAACTTCAACAGAGAATAAGAGATGAAATCATTGCCATTGATGCAGACATGATTCGCCAAGCGGTTGCAGCATTTTACAACCGCATAGCGTATTGCCAGACAGCTGGGGGCGAAAACTTTGAGCATTTGCTCTAATAAATAACTTCCAACTTACTGCAATTGCCTGGCTTCACCCTTCCCTGCCTTAACTGGCTGGGATTGATGTCAGCCTTGCCTTCACTGGCCGGGCATCACCCTTCTCTGCCTTAGCCGGCTGGAATTGATGTCAGCCTTGCCTTCACTGGCCGGGCATCACCCAACCTTGCCTTAGCCGGCTAGGATTGATGTCAGCCTTGCCTTCACTGGCCGGGCATCACCCTTTCCTGCCTTAACCGGCTGGGATTGATGTCAGCCTTGCCTTCACTGGCCGGGCATCACCCAACCTTGCCTTAGCCGGCTGGGATTGATGTCAGCCTTGCCTTCACTGGCCGGGCATCACCCAACCTTGCCTTAGCCGGCTGGGATTGATGTCAGCCTTGCCTTCACTGGCCGGGCATCACCCAACCTTGCCTTAGCCGGCTGGGATTGGTGTCAGCCTTGTCAACCATCAGAGGTCAAATTTAAAAAAAATGGTCAAGGTCATATCTAAACGTGAAATTTTCCGCTCTTTTCGTTTCCGGGATCAAAAATATGGGGTTCCATTTAAAAAAATCGACTTGACCTTCAAATGACCTTGAAGGTCAACGTCAAGGTCACAGCCATGGTCACCATCGGATAGCCAGGGACATTTCCTACAACTTTTATCTTGATCATTTTTCAGTGCGACGCCTACTTTACAAGTTATTTAACCGGTCCGGGACTTTTTGAACACCCTGTATGATATAGTAACATTATGTATCAAATATTTATTTACCGCAAATAGCTGCAGTAGGCTGTGATAAATCTGGCTCGTATATAATGGTTCCATCTTCTATATCACATAATTATTTTATTAATTGTTTGGAACATAAATATTTAAATAAAATAAAAATTATATGTAATATTTTTATACATTACAATGTATTTCTTATACTAATATAACATAACTGTATTTATTAGAAATACACAACATATGTAGCACATTTATATGCAATGTTAAATACAGTTATGTTATACTAGTATAAGAAATACATTGTAATGTATAAAAATATTACATATAACTTTTATTTTATAATATATTGTAATATATACACACTATTTATAATATACTTTCAAAATAACACTTAAAATATAATGAAATAATGACACTTTTATTTACCAAGCTATGGGCACAAATATCCATTTTCATCAATACAAATGTATGGATAATTAGAAAAACAAGAGTGTTTTTCTAATTTCTTTTGATCAATTGTCTGTTTGCAAAATGTACATTTCCGTGGAATATCCAACTACAAATAATTTTATTATTTGTATTACTAATGTGACATTTTATACATTTGCATTAAATAATACTATCTGAAATTTTTATATTTTGAAATATTTATTTTTATTTAAGTAAAAAATAATGTACTTACACAGTTTTCTATTTCTATTTTTGCAGGTTAAAACTTCGTTCAGTTCTCCTCTTGAATATATACGAAAAATTTTCGCATATGAAAATAGTGCTGCGCAATAACTGATTAATATATATCTTTTTAGTGGCATCACTATACCAATTAGTTAATGCACAATATCATTTTCAAAAATTCTTCGTACGAATTCAAGAATAGGTCACTGTAGGTCACATTCTAGAGTTACACTTCAATCGTAGGTTAGACTTGTTGCGACTGTCGTAAAATGTTCATCCCTGCCCAACTTTTTTCCGATAAGAAACGTAGTGATTCTTTGACGGAAACACCCCACTTCTGTTTCGTCGCCAACGTCCGGCAAGCTCGTCGTATGACACATGTAATATCAGCCTTAATGTTTAAAATTACAACAAAATTACCTTTTCAAAAAAAGATAAAAAAGCGACAAATACATGCTGTCAAAACACGTCTAAAAAAATAACTGTTTGACACCGCTCTATTTGACACCGAATGATTCAACACCGCACAAAAACGCGCAAAATTTAAGTTGTAAACCTATGTGGAAGTAGTGAGGTTGAATAATAACGCGTGGGCGGGGTGCAGGGGGAGGGCAAAGCCCTCCCCCTGCATCCCCGCGTAACAATTATAACATAACTAGAGAGCCCCATATTCAACAACGTGGAAACGAACAGCGTGGACTTAGTTCTGTATGAAAAAGAGAAGAAAATTAAGAGCGGTGTCGAATCATGCGGTTGACGGGGGTCGCCTGGCACGGTTCCTACGCGTGCCCCGGTGCCGCCGAGCCCGTTTGTTCTTGTGGCGCACTTCTGTGTCGTGATCTTCGCGACCAGGACATTCCGGTTGACGGGAATCGCCTAGCATAGTCCCTATACGTGCCTCGGTGGTGCCGAACCCTTTGGTTTTCGTGGCGGATCCCTACGTCGTGATCTTCGCGACCTGGACACCCGGACGGAAATCGCCTGGCACGGTCCCTACGCGTGCCCTGGTGCAGCCGAACCCGTTAGTTCTCGTGGCGCACCTCTGTGTCGTGATCTTCGCAACTTGGACTCCCCGGTTGACGGGGATCGCCTGGCACAGTTCCTACGCGTACCCCGTCGCCGCCGAACCCGTTGGTTCTCGTGGCGCACCTTTGTGTTGCGTTTTTCGCGACCCGGACATCCTGGTTGACGGGAGTCACCTGGCACGGTGCACGTTGACGGGAATCGCCTAGCATAGTCCCTACGCGTGCCCCGGTGGTGCCGAACCCTTTGGTTTTCGTGGCGGATCTCTACGTCGCGATCTTCGCGACTTGGACACCCCAGTTGACGGAAATTGCCTGGTACGGTTCTTACGCGTGCGGTGTCGAATCGTTACGTGTCCAAACGGAATACGCCCAAGCACGACCCGGACATCCTGGTTGACGGGAGTCACCTGGCACGGTGCACGTTGACGGGAATCGCCTAGCATAGTCCCTACGCGTGCCCCGGTGGTGCCGAACCCTTTGGTTTTCGTGGCGGATCTCTACGTCGCGATCTTCGCGACTTGGACACCCCAGTTGACGGAAATTGCCTGGTACGACAAATCGTTACGTGTCCAAACGGAATACGCCCAAGCACGAGACACGTATCAGCAGCACAGTCAACGATCGTGATATCTGCCAATCGCCGACGACAACAGGACTCCGAGTCATCACCGGACCACACGACGTGCAGGACAACACCGGGACAACACGACGACCGTAGCAATCATCGCCCGCACGGAACGAGACACTTCGTGGGACCAGCGAGGGAAGCAGTGCGTCACCATGCGAACCGCTCTAATACTGTAAGTCGATTTATTTGTAAAATTTAGCGACGCGAATGTCCAATAATAATAACGCGCAAAGCGAACCGAATAAATCGTGACTGTCAAGCGAATCGGCGCGACGCACGCTTGAAGTAAGCCAGCGATCTCCTGTGCAAATCGTGACCGAAGCTCTCGAAGAAATAATAACAAACGTGAATAGGGTCTTGTCAAAAAACGACTCAACAGACAGTGACAGGCAACTACCGACTAACGTCATAAACGAGCGCGAATTCTCATTCACAGAAATTGATACTAGCTTGTTAGCATTCGACATATCCGATCAGTGACAGACTGACGAACGTACGCGATCGTATCTAAGCCGAACTCCCAGCCAGGCGAGTCTCAGGCGCGAATTTTCTCTTACGTCTTACGACAGTAATATATTTGATCCCGAAGAAATATACCAATATCAAAGAGAAATGACAAAAAATACCTTTGAACTTCCCGCAAGTATGCCCACGGACAGAGAAGAAAACGAGAATTTAAATACACGAAATCGCGGAACGGCAGACGCCGAAGCGGCCGGACCTAGTAGAAGCGTCACTCACACGGAACAAGGAGAATCCTCGTTATTATACGATATTCTGCAAAAACTAAGAGAAATGCGAAAGCGCGTAAATAATCTCGAAGGACGACACGAATTCAATCGCGAAGGGCAAGGCAGATCATATCGCGAATCACATAATAACGCTATGGACGTTACGTAAGGGCGTACGCGCGATGACATACGATACCAACCTGGCTCATCGGCCATTTATCTACGAATGAAGGAAGCTAGAGACATGATACCGGAGTTCGATGGTACGTCGCGAAGTCGCATCCGAGAATTTCTAAGCGCGAGCAATTACACAATAAAAAAATATTAAACCGACGGAAGAGTAGACATTACTAGAAGCAATTGTTTGTACTAAATTGAAAAGTAAGGTGTTATTAGATTTTCACACTAGAGATGTCCGTAACTACGAATAATTAAAAACCGCGCTAGAAAGAGGATATCTCAGTAAACGAAGTACCACTCTTCTCCAGATCGAATTTAATTCGCTCAGACAAAGAAATGGCGAAAGTGCTTAAAATTTCGGTCAACGAGTGGATATATTAGCCATAGAAGAAGGGGAGCACTCTCTCGAACAGCAACGTATTAGACACAATAAAAAGACAGGCATTACAAAATTATCAAATAGGATTGAGCGATGAAATAAGACTATTGGTTCATATCCGGAAGTACAAGACGCTGCAAGAAGCCGGTGCTAGCGCAGAAGAAAGAGTAAAGAATCGCGAAATAATTACCAAAATCGCAGAAAAACCGATACAAATAGACAATTTAAAAGCTCAACCCCGCAATGTCGAAAATGCGGAAAGATAAGTCATTACGAACGTGAATGTCGTAGTAACCAGCAAACGAATAAATTCGTTTTACCTAAAGCCAAAGGGCATCCATGAATTAATACGGTAAGCAAATTTTACAAATATTGCAAAAAGACCGGACACTTGCGCAATGAATGCTGGTCGCTGAACGGACGACCAAGCAAGGATGGCTCAACTCAACGCAGAACAAACATAAATAAAATCACTTGCAACACTGCCTGGTCTGCGAGGCGGCGGGACAAGCCCGCTGCTCACAGAATGGGTGGTCAGGCCTGCAAAATGCCGGCCAAGCCCAAAAAGAGTCCCCCAGTACAATCGGGGAGCGACAAAGGTGAAGAAAAGATGGAGGTAGACTCGGCACCTCTCCCACCACTGGAGCAGAGGAAGCTCAGGAAGGGAAGGAGCGGCGTGGAGGAGCCAGAGGGTAACCAGCGAGTTCACCCGTCAACGTCCGCACAAGCTGATTCAGACTAATCTGAACCATGCTTTTCACGCGCAGGAGCTACTGCTTCAATTTATGGACGAACGCGACATTGACGTCGCTGTCATCGCCGAGCCTTACAGAGTCCCCACCGGGAACCCCTTGTGGACGGGGGCTCCGGACGGCTTAGTAGCGATAACGTGGAGAAGGTCGGACAACTCCCGTCCCTGTTCCCTCGTGGACAGGGGCAACAATTTCGTTCTGATCAGATGGGACGACGTTTGGATCATAGGAGTATATTTACTCCCAGATTACACATACCCGAGGTGGAGGAATGTCTGGACCGCTTTGAGAGGAGCATCAGAGCCATCGCGGGGTCTCCCTTGTTAATCATGGGGGACTTTAACGCCCACGCCGCCCTCTGGGGTTCGAGACGTAACTGCCCTAAGAGCAGAGTGATCATCCATTGGGCAAACTCACTCGGGTTCTCATGTATCAACAGGGGAAATGCCAGTATGTGCATCCGCGTACAAGGAGAGAGCGTGGTCGACATCACATGGGCCACTTCCGCCGCGGAGCGGCTTATCAGGAGCTGGCAGGTCCTGGGGGATGTCGAAAACCTTTCCGATCACGTTCACATCGAGATCGAGCTCCTCATCCCCACGAGATGCGCTCTGAGAACGAAGGCCCAAATTAGATGGTCGCTGTCCAAAATAGATAGAGACAAGTTTGTCGCGCCCCTCATGGCTAGTTTCTGGCCCACCGTAACGGAAGGGGAGGAGAGCCCTTCGAAGACGAGTTAGAGGGAATCAGATGCGCTCTAGTGGATGCGTGCGACGTCTTGTTGCCGAGGCATCGCCCCCTACCCAGGCGATGCTGCTCACAGAATGGGTGGTCAGGCTGTTACTGGTGGACGGTGGAAATCTCCGACCTTAGGAGAGAGACTACGAGGACCAGGAGAAGATGGCTTCGGGTGAGAAGCGCAGGTCCCCGCAGGCAAGAGGAGGAAGAGGCCCGCAGGGCTATATATAAGGAGGCCAAGATCGCTTTTTGTCGGGCTACCAGCCAGGCAAAAGCAAAGACATGGTCGGACTTGCTCCGCACGTTAGACAAGGACCCCTGGAGCCTTGCATATAGAATCGTGCGGAACAAGCTGAAGCGGTAGTCTCCACCCACAACTAAGCTGCTCGACCCTGGGCTTCTCGAGGCGGTAACGGGCACGTTTTTTTCCGCAGCCGACCCGGATTGGGAAGAGTTGGAGGGATCAGCCACGCATGACGAGACCGACTGGGAGGCGGATATGGACATCACGGAGGATGAACTGATGCTCGCCGTGAGAAAGATGAGCGCGAGGAACGCAGCCCCAGGCCCGGACGGCATCTCCGGGAAGGTCCTCGCTTTGGCCCACAGAGTCATCGGGAGCAGGATAAGGGCCCTGTTAACCAGATGCCTGCGCGAAGAGAGATGCCCCGAGATCTGGAGAAGGGCGAACCTCGTCCTTCTCCGAAAGGAAGGGAAACCTCCGGGGCTCCCGTCGTCCTTCAGGCCTATATGCCTGCTGGACGAAATGGGCAAGCTCATGGAAAGGGTCGTCGCCGGCAGAATCCAGAAACACCTGGCGGAACAGGGGCCGGACCTACATGACCACCAGTTTGGGTTCAGGAAGGAGCTGTCCACCAGCGACGCGATCCTAAAGATCAAGGACTTTACCAGCGATACAGAATGGCGGTGTTGTCCTGGCAATCTCACTGGACATAGTGAATGCCTTCAACACCCTTCCCTGGCATCATATAGAGGCAGCGTTGGAGCGCCATGACATCCCGGCATATCTCAAACAGGTCCTGAGGATCTATCTGAGCGGCAGGAAGCTCTGTTACAGGGATCGCACGGGAGCCTGGATAAGCAAGGAGGTACACAGGGGTGTACCACAGGGTTCGGCCCTGGGCTCCATCTTGTGGGACTTAGGGTACGATAGGGTACTGTCGTCGGTGGCGCTTCCACCAGGATGCGCCACCATCTGCTACGCCGACGACACTATCGTTTTGGCTGCGGGCGCCGACTGGCACGAAGCTCGCTCCAGGGCCGATGAGGCATTGCACAGCGTGATAAGGGCGATCCGCTCCCTTAACCTCGAGGTGAGCTCCCCAGAAGACGGAGGCCGTCTATTTTCATGACGGTCTCCGGGGGCTCCCGGCTCGCACGGAGGTCACTGTGGGGACCAGAGTGTTGGTGGGCCTACACATAAAGTATCTCGGCCTTAGCTTGGACGGTCGTTGGTCCTTCGAGGAACACTTCACAAGGCTTGCACCAAGACTCACCGCCGTGGTGAATCAATGCAGCCAACTGTTCCTCAACATCGGGGATCTGGGAAATGGAGCCCGGAAACTATACGCTACAGTCGTGCACTCGGTGGCGCTGTACGGACTGCCCACCTGGGTTGGGGAGGCCATGGCCTCTAAAAGCATCCGCGCCATTCTGAGACGGGCGCAGAGAAGAATGGCGATACGCGTGGATATCGCACGATATCGTACACCGGGGCAACGTTGCTCGCGGGATTCCCCCCCCCTAGAGTTGGTGGCGAGATCGCAGACGATTTTCCACGGTATCTGGAGGATCCAAAGAGAGCGAGAAGTTTTATACCTAGAGCCTTGGGAGGAGGGCAGGATAAGAACCCTGGCTCTCGCCAGCAGTGGCTCCTTGACCCGACCCCCGTTGACGAGGGTCACCTGACACGGTCCCTACGTGTGCCGCGGTGCCGTCGAACCCGTTGGTTCTCGTGGCGGATCCCTACGTTGCGATCTTTTGCGACCTGGATACCCCGGTTGACGGGGGTCACCTGGCGCGGTCCCTACGCGTGCCCCGGTGCCGCCGAACCCGTTGATTCTCGTGGCACACCTCTATGTCCTTCTTTTGGTGTTCAAATGCACGGTGCGTTTCTTCTCGTGTGCATCTTTTCCGTGTCCAATTAAACCGTGCGCAAAATATCGTGTCTAATATCTCTGTGTCCTTCAGCACCGTGTCTATTTGAACGGTGTCTAAGTGCACCGTTCCCATAGGAACGAGGGACAATTCCCGCCCTCCATAACGCGCGGGCGCGGATGTATGTATGTATGTGTGAGTGTATGTATGTAAGTGTGTGCGCGTGTGTGTGGATGGCGAGCGAATGTGAGAGTGGGGGTTCGGAGAGGGATGTTTAGACGGGCCCTCCTATGTACAGTCCCTCCGATCCCAAATGTTAGGTCGGGGGAGTCCGGCCTCCCTCGCGAGTCTGACACTTCGATGACGGACGGACGGGGGATGCGGGCCCGACACACCCGCAGGTGCGGCTGGAGTCCCTTTCCGGGACCCCAAGCCGAGATTCCTTTTCGGAGGTAGGCCTCCGGTCGGATAGGATCGGAGGAAATCTTGCCCGGAAGAAGCCCGACGGAGAAGGCGGCGACGGGGTTGATGTCCCTTGTCGCCGACGATAGTGAGGTGGGCCTTCTTCAGAGGCCCCGCTCCTGGGGGGTGTGCCTTGAAAGTAGTACGAAAGTGCGTGCCCGGGCGCCCCCCCGGGAGGGGGGGGAGTGGATGGACACTCGTGGAGGTTTAGTGGGTATACGAACGGCATTCAGTTGCAACCGGGCCGAGGGACTAGCCCTCTTACTGAGTCTGGAAGTCCCACACTCCTCGCCATTGCACCGGCGGGGGTTGGTGCGTAAAGCATTCCTCCTCGTTACCAAAAAAAAGACTTTCTGGGATCGTTGTTTTGTTATAATGGTTTATTTTTTGTTTTTCTTTTTTTGTAACTAGCACTTATATCTTAGAAAAAAAGAAAAAAGTATAATAACTAGTCCCAATTTCTTCTACGCTTTTTAGAACGAGATCTCAGACCGCGATCTAGCATCGTAGACACAAGACTTCATAGCTGAATTCTTAAAATTATGTAAAAAGTTTTAGTTGTAATTGTAAAGTTTCGACCAATCACGTTGTTCGATTCAGTCGTCAATAACCGTAAGCGACCAAATCGAGCAACGAGATTTGTCAAAATCATTAAAATTATGATTAAAAGTTTTTATACAATCTTCACATTGTTCATTTTTCCTCTTTCCTATTAATGAAATAATTATATATATTAATATATTTTTAAAATTTAAATTAAAATCTAAATGCTCTTTTTATTATCCTGCGTTTTGATTAGGGCTCTTACTTTTTACAACTTCAAAGATTCGAAGCTTCGAAAGAATCGAAATCAACTTGTTTCGAATTCTTTCAAAGCTTCGAACATTCGAAGTTGTAAAAAGTAACAGCCCTAGTTTTGAATATTTATTTATAGCACATTTTAGTCTGTATAGAGTTTAACTCTATCTAGATTAATCACAAAATTACTGACATTTTTCCTTTTTGGTACAGAAAAATAAAATTGCAAAAATTGGGGGAAAAAAATTTGACAATAAAACTCGTAATGAAATTTATCATTCATGATAATATTGCTAAAAGAATGTCATAGACGGGCCTAAAAAATTCCGTGGCTATAAATAACACAGGATTTGCCAGCAAATGATGCTGGCATTATAGATAATGGCTAAAAATAAAAATATAATAATAAATAGGTAATGACCTAAACAATCGAGACTATATGTCTGTCGAGACTATCTATTGCGCCAAATATCTTTTTTTTGTGTGAATTTATTATATATATCTTATCTCCGGTAGACTGCACATCAAGTTGATCTTGAAACACAATTCTAAACTAAAACAAAAATAATACAATCACATAATTATTTATGATAATTTAAATAATAACGATACTTTTTTTTTAATAACGCTGTGGAAATGCTTTATGCACGACCCTCCTCCAGTGATTGGAGGGGAAGTGTGGAACTCCCAGGCCCGTTGGAGAGGGCTAGTCCCTCCCCACGATATATGTGCCCAGTATACGCCACTAAAACCACAGCGAGTGTCCTTTCCCCGCGTATACTAATGCATCCCCGAAACTTGCAGCTGCACTACTTCCGGGGCACACCTGCGCATGGGCGCCCAAGCTCGGATGCCCATATCTCCTTAAGGGTGGAGTGACACCACCTCCTCACCCTTACTATCCTCATTCCTCCAACATGACCCCGGCTGGGGGGACACGGATTCAGAGAGCCCCTCACGCCGAAGCAAGCTATTGGGGCCCCCCTTCACCGCGCATCTCCATTCGGAGTTCCATCCCTAGCGTAATAGAGAGGAACGAAGGGAGACCATCAGTCACCCCCACTCTTCCCCCCTTACTGTTACCTCAGATGGGCTAGACTCCTACTCCTCCTCCCCCTCCCCTTCTAGGATGGGGAGGAGGGAGCGGTCCCCCATCACCTCTATTTCCGTCTAAAGGAGGAGGAGCCACCTCTCCCTCCTCACCCTCTCATCTGCCTCCTTTCGCGCCATCACCTTGCCGCAGAAGGAGACAAACGACTCCCATTTTTCTGGCTCGCCCGTCACTGCCTTCATTACCGAGGGCAGCGACAGATCCCTCGTCCCTATGGCATCCACGAGTGCCACCCTATCTGTATCAAAAGTCGAGTACTCGGCCAGCGTGTGCTGGGCCGAGTCCCGCTCTTCTCTGCACTGGTGGCAGACTTCAGTCTGCTCCCTGCCTATTCGGCACAGGTAGTCACCGAAGCAACTGTGCCCGGTGACCACCTGCGCCGTGTGGAAGGTTCCCCTTCCGCCCATCGCCCATCTTAGCCATTCCGGCAATCGGGGCGAGGGCCTCGGCAGTCCTGTGGCCGACTGGCCGGGCTCTATCAGGTTCAGCTGTCTATGCCATTCCTTAACCAAGGATCGCCGACTTCGGTTCTTCTCCGCGCCTTTTACCCGGGTAAGGGTGTGACCGGACACGACGTCACTTGGCCACGACTCACTCGTCGAGGTACAAGATCGCCACTTGGTTTGACCTTAATCTACCAAGAAGGTCCGCGAATAATCTGCATCCACCTACCGTACCGACGCTGATTCCCTTTTCTGCTTCGCAGCCTCCAAATGTCCGTGTGTGAGTCTCCTCCGCCGCCTGGCTGGTTGAGTTGGACCGCCTTGGATCCCCTGCCGACGCTCTGGGACTTGTTGACTCCACCTCTTCGGGACCGTCGCGGACCGCCGTGCCACCGGGATCTTGTACGCGCTCCGGGTAGGTATAGGTAAGTATTCACGCGAAATTTTCTATCTCAATTAACAGTTTCTTTATTTTGTTTTCAGGTATGTACAGCAGTTTACCGGCCACGGAGTTGTCGCCGTGTTACAATTCGTTCGCGACATTCACTACCGCTAGCTCGACCGAGTACTTCCCGATATAAAGACTTTTCGAGTTCCGCCGAACCTGTTGGTTCTCATGGCGCACCTCTGTGTCGTCATCTTCACAACCCGGACATCCCGGTTGACGGGAGTCGCCTGGCATGGTCCTTACGCTTGCCCCGGTGCTGCCGAACCCGTTGGTTCTCGTGGCGCACCTCTGTGTCGTGATCTTCGCGACCTGGACATCCCGGTTGACGGGAATCGCCTAGCATGGTCCCTACGCGTGCCCCGGTGCTGCCGAGTCCGTTGGTTCTCGTGGCGGATCCCTATGTTTCGATCTTTGCGACCTGGACACCCCGGTTAACGAGGGTCGCTTGGCTCGGTCTCTATCGGGATGTGCGCTATCGGGACGTGCGCTATCGGGATGTGCGCTATCGGGATAAAGGATAGTCGGGAATGTGTGCTATCGGAATAACATGTTTTTTTCTTTGTGCGCTATCGGGAAAATGTGCTTTTTATCTTGTGCGATATCGGGACGTGTGCTATCGGAATGTGAGCTATCGGGAAATGAGTTAAATTTTATGTGTGCTACCGGGATGTGTGCTATTGCACCGTGCGCTATCGGAACCCTCTCCGCTCCGGCTCGAGCCGTCGGACCTCCCTACCATTGCGTTGGCGCATGCGCGTCAGCCTGCCGCTCGCCCTTTCCCGGCTGGGGCTACTCCCCACCTCGCGCCACTCCCACCATGGCGCACGACCATCGGTACGGTCGCGTGGGCGTGACCCTCGCCGTATCCCGCGTCGTCTACGCGCCTCCACCGCGCCTGACTACGCTCTCGACGTAATCCGAAAGGATCGCATGGCGCCACGTGCGCTCGACCGTTTCCTTGCCAAACAGAGTATGATATCGGGACGCTTGCCGCGGGAGCCAATCCTCGATCGGAAATCAAGATCGTATGCCGTCATGGCGGCTACCGAATAAGAGACGCGCTCGTCTCTAGCGACTCTGCCAACGCAAATAGCAACCAAGTTAAATAAATGAAACGGACCTCGATGTCCAGTACAAAAGAAATAAAATTAAATCGCCGCTTAACATCCGGCGCAAGATGAATCAATTCAAATAAATGGAACGAACCTTGATGTCCGACGCAAAGGAAATTAAATCGCAGCTTAATTAACCGGCGCATTCATTAGACACGAACCGTATCACAAACATAAACTGATAAATATATATACATGTATAACGCGAGACATGAACGAAACAAAACTGGGAGAAGTAAATGAATCAATTTAAACTAAGTACAATGCACCTTGGTGACGCGACGCGCAAAGCAAAAGAAAAAACCAAATAAACATAACTAATTATTCGTATGACACACCAGTGAGTGTAAAATAAATCGTCGTAAGCGCCTTAGGCATTCCTGGTTGCGACGCGCGTACGTCAACCCATCGCGTCCCGGACCTACGACGCGATGGTCCCCGGACCCGGGGCCCCGTCGGTCGAACCCCCGGTATGGTCCCTTGGCGGTACTCCCGGACTGCCCTGGGCCTCGTTCTCGCCGCCGCCGTCCGCCTGCGGCGCCTCGATCGCCGGATCCCCGGACCGCCGTCGCGCCTCTACCGTGGGCTCCTCCGCCACGGCCTCGTGCCTCGCAGCGCCGCGCCCGCCGGTCCTGTCGACCCTGGCGACTGGCACCAAGACCTCCATCGCTGTGCCGATGGGCCCCGATGACACCCGCGCCACCGGCCGGTCCCATCGGCTCGGGTCCATGCAGCTTGACGGCTGCAAGGGCCGGGCCTCTCACCCCCCTGGCCATCGCGTCCGTAACGGTTCAATATTCCCTGGACAGGGATCTGACCAGTGGGACCCATGGGAACAAGCTTGCCAGTGCCCGTCACCGCCGCATAGGCGGCCATGCAATAGGTGCGAGCGACTCGCACCGCCATCCTGCGTTGTGCAGCGCGTAGCACAGTGCTCGCACCCCTTGATCTGAAGGTCAGATCATCAGCTCAAATCGGGGCCCCAAAAAAGGGCCACCGATTGCATGACCGCCGAGTAGAGGCGGCAGCACCTCCCATTCGGCCCTCCCAGGTTGGGCATCAGGCGGCTCAATGTAGCCACCAGTCTGCTTAGGCGCGGAGCTAAACGAGCAAAATGCTCGTCAAAGAGCCAAAGCCCGTCCAGCGTGAGCCCCAAATATTTAATATGGGTGCCCACCCGGAACTGGGGAACTCTCCGCAAGGATCCTTGATTGTGGGGGAGGGGGCCCTTGAAACCGACGATTCTGTCCATACAGGATCTGGGGACGGCGAGAGTGCCGGTCGTCAAGATGGACAAAATAAAGATGGCGGGGAAGCCAGACGAACGGGAGATAGCGGCATCCCAGAGGAGTGGCGAGCACGAGCGCGAGCTGAAGGAAGCGAGCCAGGAGACCACGACCGAAGGGGACAAGCCGACGGAAAGAAGCAACCCGGAAGGAGCAGAGAAGGAGGAGGAATCCACGGCGAGGGAGTAATCTCCTCAAAATGGCGTCGAGAAGGCGGCCATATTGGATATCGGGTGTCGATATTCAAAAGTTTATATTTGTTTGTTTAAATCAATATATTTTATGTAATAGATTTTAGATATATATAGATGTAATAATTTTAATTAAGATAAGAATCGCAAAGTCGAGTACGCGGTAATATATAAGAGAAACGAATAATTTTAAATTTGTTTTGATATCGGTATTAATTTATCATTGTTTTATAAAAAGAAAAACATTTATTTACGTTAAAGAAGCGTAACCGCGATTAACATAATATAGATTAAAATAACCGAAAAGACTGACATGTTAAAGATGGCGGGCAAGATGGAGTCGCGTCATGCTAAAGCTCAGGGGACCTGAAAATAAAATAAAAAACTAGAATATTAATTTAGAGAATACATACCAAAGATGGCGGACCAAAATGGCGTCGCGTCACGTGAACGAGCAGGGAACCTGAAAATAAAGAAAGATTATTTTATTTTATTTGTTTGCCTAAATAGTTAGATTATACGTTGATAATAACGTTGTGTGATTAAGATCGCGAATATATAGTAGCGAGTATTAGTATAAGCCTCAGCGGAGGAAATTAGAATTAAGAACAATATGGCGAAGCAAGATGGATGAGGTACAAACGATGGCGTCGAGAACAACATGGCGGCGCAATGACAAAATGAACGAGTAAGATGGCCGAAGGGACCACCAAACAAAAACCAAGATGGCGCGTGGCAACATGGCCGAACGAGCGCACAAGATGGACGTCGGGGTACTACAAATGGAGGCGCTCAAGATCAAAGATGGCGTCAGAACAAACCGCGGGAAATATCCAACAGATGGCGGGATCGCAGCATGGCAACTTCCGTGCGAGCGAGAGTACGTGACGACGTGGCGTGGAAAGGGGCAACGGACAACCGCCCCACCCTGAGATGCGCGCGCAAGCGTGGCGTGACCGGCCGGGAGAGATGCACGAACAAAGAGGCAATCGTGCTCGGGCTTCTAAAGGGAACGGACGTACGATACGTGCCTCCCATCTTTGTTTCGGAAAAGTCGCGTAACAACGAAATTCTTTGTAATTCGATCGCGAGAGCGTCGTGTAACGTACGAGCGCGAATGCTCGTTATACGTACGCGTTAATCAAGCCACGACAACGAGCTATACAAACGATTCCGCGGACGCGCGTGAACACGTGCGACACGTCGAGAGAGTGTCGCGTAGTGCGTCGTATTGCAAAAGTGCGAGGCGTGCTAGCAATGTTAACCGCGACTCGTGGATAGAGCGATATCCATATGAGTGCGACATTTTATGTAATTTATAAAGAAATATATTACATAGTAAATTCAGTTAACTGTTGTTGCTCAAATTATTGTGCCACGTACATCCTGAACGAGACGACGGTGAGCTGCGTGAGCGAGAGCTTCGACGGGATACAGATTCATTCCTATCGGGAACGTCGGCTGCGAGGAACGTGCCAGCGACGAACAACCTTCTTGTTGGGCGGTGAAAACAAGTGGCGACCGTGAGGGTAAATACATTACTCATTACATAAGCGTCTGTGAGAACCGTTGTACGGTCACACCCTAAGGTTGCATTATAAAAATATAACGCCTCTTCTGCGGGGCCACCCTCAACCTCAGTGCTCTGATCCTCCTCACGATGCTCCCCAACGCAATGTTGGCCATTTCCCTGGCCTCCCCCCAGTCATTACCGCGGGCCAGCACCAGCGTGTCATCGGCATAACACACCGGCACACAGCCCAGGGAGAGGGTAGTGCCTAAGACGGAGTCGTACCCCAAGTCCCAAAGTAAAGGATTTCAGTACGGACCACTGGGGTATGCCCCTCTCTACCAATCTATTGACCAGAGCCCCATCCCGATCCCAGTATAACAGGCCCCTGTCCTGAAGATAAAATCGTACGACCCGCTGAAGATACAGGGGGAAGCGGAATTTATTCATTGCTGCTGCAATGACCCCCCAGGGCAGGGTGTTAAACGCGTTCTTCACGTCTAGTGAGACCGCCAACAACATCCCACCCTCCTCCACTGCCTCCTCCGCGAGGGTCCTGATGGCGTCTACTGTAGACCTACCCCCGCGGAAGCCAAACTGCATCTCGTGCAGTTGCGGGCCGTTTCCCTCCAAGTACCGGACGAGGCAGTGACGTTGGCTATGATCCTCTCGAGGAGCTTCCCCGCTTCATCCAACAGACAGATGGGTCTGTAGGACAAGGGCTTCTGGCCAGGCTTGCCCTCTTTCGGAAGGAGGACCAACTGAGCCTCTTTCCAAACTGGGGGAAATATCCCTTTCCGGAGGCACCTATTGAATGTCCTTAATAAATGCTCCCCTACTACTCCTAACGCCGGCAGCAAAATCTTTCTATGGACTCCGTCCGGTCCCGGAGCCTTCTTGCCACGGAGCTTGGCCGCGGCGAGGCGGAACTCCTCCTCTGTGATCTTCCAGCTCTCGTCCCACTCCGCCAGGTAGCAGGGAGTCCAATCTCTCCAGGATCCTGTCGTCCAGGTCTTTTCTCTTTTTCTCTTCTCTTGAGGGAGGAGGGAGACCTGATCCTCGATCTTTTTGGAGATCCTCTTTATGGGAGGTCCTCGCCGGCGGCCATTCTTCCCTAGGAGGCAGGACCACCTTCGGCCCCTTGACAGCTGTTGTTGCTGCCGCTACCGGGATCAGGGAAGTTATTCTTCCCTTTATCCTCCATATTGATGTCTACATCCTCCACTATGACGTCTTCCTCCTTCTCCATATATGAAGGTGCCATTCTTTCCTTTCTTTTTTTAGGGGAGATGGCATCCTCCTCCATCCTATTTAATTTCTGGAGGCACTCCTCAAGCCTTTTCCTATCCACGGCCGCCTTCTCCTTCTTTCTCTTCACATCCTCTCTGATCATTTCCAGTTCTATACGGAGAACCCTTTCTGCCTGCATGGCTTTTTGGATCCGGTACGCCCAAGTTGTTTCCAGGCGACCTCGACCTCGTTTCCTATCTAATGATGCACTGCGTGCCTCGGACCCTTCCTGCGCCTCGCGCCTCTTCGATATGTCCGAGATGCACGTATGCATCAAAGCTATGGAGGAGGATCTCGTTAGCCTCAGTCCCCCCTCGCTCTCCGTCCCGCCGATTAAGTCGTCTTCCATCACCTCGGTGTGGTCAATCTTCTCCAGATTTGGTCTGCTCCATTCCTTCTCCTTCTTCTTGGAGCTCTTAGGGCCTGGCTTCGAGCTCCGAAAAGCTATCTTCTCCATGGAGGTTATTCTAGGTTTCTCATAGTCTCCCATACTCTTCACTACCGGCAACGGCTCTCGCTCCTCCTCTCCTTCCACACAGTCATTGACCGTTTCCTTCTCCACACAATCCTGATATTTAAGAGTCTGCCATTGAGATTTGGATCCCGCAACCCGACACGGCTTCGCTTCCCGGGCATGCCCTCATCGACTGATCACAAGTGGCCAGCCGGACCCCGAGTTCCCCTCCGGGGGGGGGGGGACGCATATGACGCGGGCCCCGGGAATAATTATTCGGGGCACTGGTCTCCAGCCCCCTACTGACCGCGGGCAGGGCAAGCCCCGAACTCTCGCGGCTTTCAGGGGTGCACTTCCGACCTTGAGGGCATCGTGCCGGGCGCTGCCAAGCGGGGGGCCCCACGGACGGTTGGGGTGAAAAGGAGGCCACCCCCCCCCCTCCAACATCTTATCCGCCGTGGTGACCAGAACGCCCGGCGTGAGGGAGAATTTTTCCTCCCAGGCTTCACTCGTCCGGTGTCCCGCATCGGAAGGGGGAACGGTCGCGGAACACCGGGACACTCCAACCACTAGACGCAGACCCGGAAATGCGTTCCGACGGCCCTGGTGGTTCCACCCGCCCAGCCCCGACCTCGGAATACGTCCGACCCAGACGGGCGTCCTACTTTTTCCTGCTCAGTTATACAGGGACTGGGCCCACCCCAGAAATGGGGAAGGGTTACCGCGCACTGCAGACTGGGCACTCCTAACTCCAGTAAGCCAGAACTCTCCACACCTCTGACTGCCAGAAACTTCGGCCTAGGACCAAGGTCTTGGCGGCTCTAGACAGTCCCATCCGCCCGGCCCCGACCTCGGAATAAGTCCGAGCGACTCCGCGGACGGGAGCAGTGCACTTAGACACCGTTCAAATAAACACGGTGCTGAAGGACACAGTGATATTAGACACAATATTTTGCGCACTGTTTAATTGAACACGGAAAAGATGCACACGAGAAGAAACGCACCGTGCATTTGCACACCGAAAGAAGAACACAGAGGTGTGCCACGAGAACCAACGAGTTCGGCGGCACCGGGACATGCGTAGGGACCGTGCCAGGCGACCCCCGTCAATCGGGGTGTCCAGGTCGCGAAGATTGCGACGTAGGGATCCGCCACGAGAATCAAAAGGTTCGGTAGCACCGCGTCACGCGTAGGGACCATGCTAAGCCATTCCCGTCAATCGGGATGTCCGGGTCGCGAAGATCGCAACACAGAGGTGCGCCACGAGATCCAATGGGTTCGGCGGCATCGGGGTACGCGTAGGGATTGTGCCAAGCGATCCCCGTCAACCGGGATGTTCGGGTCGCGAAGATCACGACACAGAGGTGCGCCACGAGAACCAACGGATTCGGCGGCACCGGGACACGCGTAGGGATCATGCCAGGCGACCCCCGTCAACCGCACGATTCGACATCACACGATTTGACACCGCACTTAATTTTCTTCTGTTTTTCATACAAAATTAAGTCCACGCTGTTCATTTCCACGTTGAATGTGGGGCTTTCTAGTTATGTTATAATTTTTGTACGGGGATGCAGGGGGAGGGCAAAGCCCTCTCTCTGCACTCCGCCCACGCGTTATTATTTAATCTCAGTACTTCCACATAGTTTACAACTTAAATTTTGCGTGTTTTCCCTACGGCGGATCCCTACGTCGCGATCTTCGCAACCTGGATACCCCGGTTGACGGGAATCGCCTGGCACGGTTCCTACGCGTGCCCCGTTACCGCCGAGCCCGTTTGTTCTCATGGGGCACCTCTGTGTCGTGATCTTCGCGACCCGAACATCCCGGTTGACGGGAGTCGCCTGACACGGTCCCTACGCGTACCCCGATGCCATCGAACCCATTGGTTCTCGTGGCGCATCTCTGTATCGTGAGCTTCGCAACTTGGATACCCCGGTTGACGGGAATCACCTGGCACGGTCCCTACGCGTGCTCCGCTGCTGCTGAACCATTTTGTTCTCATGGCGGATTCCTACGTCGCGATCTTCACGACCTGGACACCCCGGTTGACGGGTGTCGCCTGGCACGGTCCCTACGCATGTCACGGTGCCGCCGAACTCGTTGGTTCTCGTGGCACACCTCTGTATCCTTCTTTCGGTGTGCAAATGCACGGTGCGCTTCTTTTCGTGTGCATCTTTTCCGTGTGCAAATGCTCGTTGTCCTTCTTTCGGTGTGCAAATGCACGGTGCGTTTCTTCTCGTGTGCATTTTTTCCGTGTCCAATTGAACTGTGCGCAAAATATCGTGTCTAATATCTCTGTGTCCTTCAGCACTGTGTCCATTTGAATGGTGTCCAAGTGAATGCCACTCGCTCGGACAGGCGTTCACACCCCGAGGCCATAGTTCGTCTCCTTCCCGAGATGAGTGTTCCCCATACCCCGTGCCAGATTTCAGCCCCTAAAGGGACTGTCCCAGACACAGGGAGGGAAGGCACGACCCCGCCACCAATAGGAGGCATGTCCCCTACCTGGGGATAAGAATGTACTCTCCAGAAGGAAAGTACGATGCGCTCTTAGCCCCCATAGCCCAGCAATGGACCACGGGTGAGCTCTCCTACGACGGCAAGGTGGCGCATCACGGGAGGAAAATAATAACGATACTGATTCGTATATATTTCTTAGAATCTATCTACCACACTATAATTTAAAGAAAACGTTGCGAAAAATATTACTTCAGCCAGGGTTTGTTTTTAAATTATTTATTATTAATTATTATCATATATTGTCTTGACTTTCTTATTAAAAATGTAATCATAAATGTATATTTATAATTAACAGCAAACTTAGTTTTAGCTTGTTCTTTAATTCTTAAAACTTAAACTTATACATGGCCGCTTGTCGCTGTCGCTATCTTTTACATACATCACACTTACCGCGTCTTACTTTTTTACATTTGTTTTCTTCTTTTCAGGCTCTTCGGATTGCTCGGAAATCGCTGGCTCAACCATCTTCCTCTCCGCCATTGTCGTCACGGATATACACCTTCCTGGCGCCCCTCCGGTCGATCCTCCGGTTTCGATCCTTCCTCGCCTCTGCTGAGGGAACTTTTCTCGTCGCCGTCATCCCTGAATGTCTGGGTATCCGGTAGATCCACATCATAAGTCTCGAGTTTTTCGACCTTTTTCCTCTGTTGAACTCCTTCCGTCCGCTCTGACGTCCCGGATTCTCTCCGCTATAACCACCGGTACTCTACCGGGTGTCACGTCCTGTATACCAAGAATCATCGGTTTTAAGGTTACGATAAAAACTGCACTGAAAAGTGCAATGATAGTGCGAGTTTATTGTAATTTAGTGAAACACTGCATACTCTACTGTATCTGATAATTCAATCTTAATTTATGATTCTGACTTTACCGATTTATTACAAAATGGAATTAGAAATCGATAGATTACTATTACAATATATGAACTGACTTTCACAGTGGAACAATAAGATTGCACTAGTGTTGCACTAGTTTTTTCAGTAGAAAACGCTATAAATTAAAGTAAGATAATTTATTTCAGCAATGCAACTCAGTGCAGCTACAATGAACAGGCCTATTAACCTCAATGTTTTAAGATGATTAACCTCAAGATATTAGAGATAAAATTTAGACAACTGGGCAAACAGTTATAATTTCATTTTCAAAAACCATGAAAATCAAGAAGCACGGTAATACAGGGTGTCCCACAATGAATGGCCAACTCGCCGAGGGTGTATAGTTTGAATCACGCTTAATAAAAAATTCTTATATAGCTTGTGCCCTTGGACTTTTGCGACAGTCTGTACATCGTACTCTGCAACAACATGGATTGCATCCATATCATTATCAACGAGTACAATTATTTGCCAGATATCATCCTCAACGTATTTACTTTTGTGAGGGTATTTTTATTGTTTTTCGGAACTCTTCGGAAAGGGATTAAATACATTCGTACCTACTTGAAAAATATAATACTGTGATCAGAACTCTGAGATACCATACAGCGTCTCACCCATATATGAGAAAACGCGCGATTTTTGGACATAAAAATTATTTAAAAAATAAAATAATAATGCAAATTGCTAGAACTCTTTAGAAAATCTTTAGATACGATCAGAACTACCCGAGAAAAATTGTAGAACTCGCAGAACTGTCGAAATTCAGACAGTGTTTCACCTATATACCCGAAACGTACATTTCGCGGTGTTTAAAATTATTTAAAAATTAAAATAACATTGTTTCTCGCCAGAATTCTTTTAGGAACTTATTTAGAACTATAGATCTTTTAAAATTCTACAGAAATCTAGTCGGAAATCATCGTAGGACAAAGTGAGACGCTGCGTGAACCTGCGTGACCTGGTATCTCACTTTGCACTAAAGCTTTTTTTTATTTAATGGACAGAACTCTTTGTTTTATCTATCAGGAACTATAGAACTATTGAAAATCTACTCAGAACTCTCAATAATTAGTGAGTTTCCACTAAATGATACGCCAGCTTCACACACACAGGTGGTGAGGAAACGATGGTCCGAAAATTTTTTGCGCTGTTTCTAGGCACTTCCTGTCGTGCGTTGCCCTCTCCTCATTGCCTCTTCCCGCGCGCCTACACTCGCCGCTGCTACGCCTCATCTTCCTATCCCACTCGCCATTGCCGCAGCTAGAACGCTCCTCTTACTGCGCTAAATGTTCTGCTATTCGTCGATCTTTTATAATTAATATCTCGATTAATATTGCGCCATTCGCAAAATGGTATAAGAATTTTTTATTAAGCGTGATTCAAACTATACACTCTCGACGGGTTGGCCATTCATTGTGGAACACCCTGTGGGACACCCTGTATAAACATGTAATTTTATAACTACTATTGAAGGTATTTCATTACTCTTTGGCCGGTATGGTGCGCTATTTTACTTTTTAATAGTATAAGAAATATTTTATTCAATATAAAATTTTTTTAAAAATAATTGTCTTAAAAAATATGCAATTCTTATTAATAAATTAAATTTATGTCGTAATATAATTAAAATTCGATATTATTTGTATATCCAAACACAATTTCTAATCATGAAATTTTTATTATGTATTAATATAATTTTAAATCATTCAGTTATTATTATTTAAAATATAAGTTTAATTTATTAATTTAGTGTACGTCTTAATATAATAATAATTCAACAGGCTAAATTTATGTTCTGATATAATAATAACTGAATGAATTAAAATTATGTCAGTATATAACAATAATTTTATAAATTAAAATTATGTCTTGACATTAACATAATTCTGAATTTTTATTAAGTCCGATATAATTTTTAATCATTAATAAGAATCGCATATTTCTTTTGTTACGTCTGCCGCCTCCACCCACTCCCCATTTCAAACCCTCGAACTCCTGCGTGTAGACTTTCCCTCATGCGCCCACGATTGAAGGGACGCGTCGCGCTACCCTTAATACGCGTATACCGACGGAACGACTGAGGAATCCAGCAAGCACGTGGATATATGAATATACATATGTATATGCATATATTCACTCAAATTGTTATAAAATAGGCCACGCGCTTTATTCACTATTGCAATAACTTTAATTATGTATTGTATAGATATAGATATAGAAATAAGTTAGATTAAGAAAGTCCATGCTGCGTACAAAACATGGGCCCGCGATCGGCGACAATAACAAAGGAGAATGCGGAAGTAGTTTCGCGCACGTAGAGAAGGGATGGCCCAGCATACCTTCTCACCGCGCGGCTACCGAATTGAGGGTATATAAACCCGCGAAATCGGGCCCTCAAGGACATTCAGAGCTTCCGAGTCCTGATTGAAGGAACCTGTAGCGAATCCCAGCGATTCAGCTCGGCCTCCCTTCGAACTTAGACTCGCTACATACTCTTGCTTTCGACCATTTTTGGGACTTAGAATCGTTTCGCGAGTCGCGACTTAGAATCGTTTGCGTCTCGCGCTTTCGACTTAGAATAGTTTCGCGTTTCGCGTTTCCAACTTAGAATAATTTTGCGTTTTCGCTTCCGACTTAGAATAGTTTCGCGTCTCGCGTTTCCAACTTAAAATAATTTTGCGTTTTCGTTTCCGACTTAGAATAATTCGCGATGTTCGAACATAGTCTCTCGTATCGTTTCGTTTTGTGCGAACTTAGAATAATTCGCTATATGCGAACATACTCTTTCATATCGTATTGAACTTGTAATAATTTTCGTTTTACGATCATAGAATAATTCGCAATGTTCGTACTTGGTCTCTTACATCGCTTTCATTCTGTGAACTTAGAATATTTCCAAACCTTGGACTTAGAATAATTTTCATCCTTCCGATTCGGTAAAATGTGGCTATAATTCCACTTAGTCTCGGAGCAAACACTTATTTGAGCAAACATTTATACAATTACACTTTTGTACTATACACTTTCTTTTTCATTTATTAAAAATTCTTTTATTCTCTATCTATCATTTCTTCTTATTCTTTTCCTGTTCCCTTTTTTCTCCCACCTTCTATCCTTACCAACCGATAGCGAGACCGAGCGCTGGGAAAGCAAGGCGCCCTGATCCTCGCTACGCCTACCTTCCTTCCTGACCAAGTTGAGCGCTAGGGAAACCCGGCCGCTCCAACTCTCGCACCTTCCTATCAATCTCTCTTGTGAAGCTGAGCGCTAGGACTACCGGGCGCCCTGTCTTCCAATACTTCCATACTTTCCATCATTTCTCTTTCTTATTCAAAACCGGAGCCTAAGCTCTAGGGAAAACCAGGGCGCTGCGACTCCAGAATTCCACCTTCTCTCGCGAGGACTGAGCGCTGGGGAAACCAGGGCGCTCATTCTCATCCTCTATTCACCTTTCTTTTCGACTTCCCTTCCATTTCTCTACCGTCTTTTTCTTTCGCTTGCATTACACACGCACACTCACACAAACATATATTCTACAATGGCTAGATTCTCTCGACCAGTACCATGGTTCGACGTGGGCGAGCTTCCGGCCACAGGAAGCAGCTTCAGCGGTTGAAGAAGGCATTGTTCGAACACAGGGAGTTCGACCCCTCTGTGTTCGACACAGCGGTCGAGGCCGCGGCAAAACGGGGCTTATCAGCCACCGAAAAGCCTCAACCGGAGGCCCCGCGCGGCCAGGACGCCCACGAACAACCAGCCGCGGCCTAAGGCGAGAGCAGTGAGCCAGCTGTTCGCTCCGCCCACGACAGAAGCGCCCGTACGTCGCACCACTAGGCCTTTGCCGCTATCGGCTTATATACGCGGCCCCGAGTGGTGACTTGCCCTACCCCGAGCAAAACCTAGAAGCCTCGAATTCGCTCTGTGGTGACCACCCATTTCACCATTAACCGAGTAGGGAATAAGATTATTTTAGGAGGCAATGTTCCTCCTACTCGCACCACGTGAGAAACTCACACTCACGTTAGGTCGTAACACTTTCAATAATTATTTTTTGAAAATTTTTATTGAATGTGTTGGGGAATGCGCTAGTTATAAATTTTATTTTTAATCGGAAATAGAGGGGAAGAGGTAATTGACCATTAACAGCTTGAATTTGTTGGAAACAACACAACTATTTTATTTAAGATTGCACAAATGTTTTACAAGCAGCACATGGGCTCACCCGACGACCGGTAGACGAGAACACAACGACCCGATCGCGGATGCGCGGTATACCGCTCGCAAGATCGAATAGACGATCGTTTCTGGACAAACGCAATGTCGGCGCACGTGGACGCCCTTGCGGCAACAACGGCCGCCGGAATTAGCTCGGAATTGGCACTAAATGAGCCGAATGCACGAAAATATCGCTGGCCCGATATTCTCCAAAATTTTACCGATGATCAGCGTACTGGAATTACTAAAGTAGCTCGACGGATTATATAACGCGGAATTAGAATTATAGATCATTTGGGTGCGTGTAAGTACTCCAGAGCCGGAAGACGAACTGACTCAGAAGGATGTGTCGGCAAACGTTCGCGTAAACGGGGGTGCGCGACAGATTCTAATCGATACACGGCGCAGTTACGCTGAGTAACACGGACCGCGTATACTATGTACATGTACGAGGGAAAAGGATCGGCAATGCGCGATGCCTCGCTCGCGAAGAAGTGTGTGATTCGCGAACCAGGCGATCGACACGTCACATTAAATTCGATAGCGCGACATTTGAGTTTTCACGGAGACTCTCACGGATATTCGGACGTTCCGAAACAGAATGGAATATTTTTTATGTTATTAACAAGTAAAACGGCGTGCCAATATGTAGAAAATTATAGTTACTAAGTTAAAATTATGTCGTGAAATAATGATTCGATGAATTGAAATTATGTCAAAACATAATAAATGTCAAAACATAATAAATGTCAAAACATAATAAAAATTTTAAATTATTTTTATGTCTAGATAATTTTAATTCATCCAATTTATTTGCAACATTTTTAACAATGTGCATTTCTTATAAAATATAAAATGTAAAATATAAAGTATTAAAAGAATTTTTCAAATCTTTAATATTTTATCTATAAAATTAAAATATTTTGTTAGTAAATAATAAATACTAATTTTATTTATGTCAGCATAAAATTATTATTATATTACAATATAATTTTATTTCATTGGATTGTTATTATGTCCCAACATAATTTTATTTTGATAAATTGACATTTATATAATTCTTTGTAGATCTTTAATAGTTATATAGTAATATTATATATAGACATATAAATTTTTTTTATTTATGTTGAATGTAAATTTTATTTCAAAGGATAAATGAAATTAAGGCATTATTATTTTATGCTGACATAAATAAAATAAGTATTTATTATTTACTGACAAAATATTTTAATTTTATAGACAAAATATTAAAAATTTGAAAAATTCTTTTAATACTTTATATTTAACATTTTATATTTTATAAGAAATGCAGGGAGAGAGGGCGGGAGGGAGGGAGAGAGGAAGGAAGGGAGAGATTGATTGAATGAATTTTATTAGCTTTCTCAGCTATTATGTTACATAAATTTACAATAAAATATGCTTTTTTAACATTCGCTTAAATAAATCAATTCTTTCACAACTTCTTATTTCAGCTGGTAAGGCATTATATAATTTTACACCTTCATAGCACATGCTTTTTTATGCACTCCTAGTTCTACAGAAATTTATTGCAATAGTCCCTTCTTGCCTAGTTTGTCTTCCACCTTCCCTTCTATTTATTTCTAATCTATCCCTGAAATTATTTGGCGCCAAGTTAGAGAGAGAGAGAGGGAGAGAGGTAGGGAAGGATGGAGAGAGGGAGGGAGAGGGAGGAGAGAGAGAGGGAGGGAGGGAGAGGGGAGGGAGAGAGAGAGAGAGAGAGAGAGAGAGAGAGATTGAATAAATTTTATTAGCTTTCTCAGCTATTATGTGTTACATAATAATTTACATAAAATATGCTTTTTTAACATTCGCTTAAATATATCAATTCTTTCACAACTTCTTATTTCAGCTGGTAAGGCATTGTATAATTTTACACCTTCATAGCACATGCTTTTTTGTGCGGAAGGGAGGGAGAGAGGAGCGAGAGAGGTAGGGAGGGATGGAGAGAAGGAGGGAGAGGGAGGAGAGAGAGAGAGGGAGGGAGGGAGAGGGGAGAGAGAGAGAGAGAGAGAGAGAGAGAGAGAGAGAGAGAGATTGAATGAATTTTATTAGCTTTCTCAGCTATTATGTGTTACATAACTTACATAAAATATGCTTTTTTAACATTCGCTTAAATATATCAATTCTTTCACAACTTCTTATTTCAGCTGGTAAGGCATTGTATAATTTTACACCTTCATAGCACATGCTTTTTTGTGCGGAAGGGAGGGAGAGAGGAGCGAGAGAGGTAGGGAGGGATGGAGAGAAGGAGGGAGAGGGAGGAGAGAGAGAGGGAGGGAGGGAGAGGGGAGAGAGAGAGAGAGAGAGATTGAATAAATTTTATTAGCTTTCTCAGCTATTATGTGTTACATAATAATTTACATAAAATATGCTTTTTTAACATTCGCTTAAATATATCAATTCTTTCACAACTTCTTATTTCAGCTGGTAAGGCATTGTATAATTTTACACCTTCATAGCACATGCTTTTTTGTGCGGAAGGGAGGGAGAGAGGAGCGAGAGAGGTAGGGAGGGATGGAGAGAAGGAGGGAGAGGGAGGAGAGAGAGAGGGAGGGAGGGAGAGGGGAGAGAGAGAGAGAGAGAGATTGAATAAATTTTATTAGCTTTCTCAGCTATTATGTGTTACATAATAATTTACATAAAATATGCTTTTTTAACATTCGCTTAAATATATCAATTCTTTCACAACTTCTTATTTCAGCTGGTAAGGCATTGTATAATTTTACACCTTCATAGCACATGCTTTTTTGTGCACTCCTAGTTCTACAGAAATTTATTGCAATAGTCCCTTCTTGCCTAGTTTGTCTTCCACCTTCTCTTCTATTTATTTCTAATCTATCCCTGAAATTATTTGGCGTCAAGTTTTGTACAATTTTAAATATAAATATACGCACATTATAGTGTAGCCTCTGTTTTATAGACATAAATTGTAACGCTTGTAACATATGTTCTATTTTAGTATATCTATTACATTGCAATATTACACGAATAGCCCGATTCTGTGCTACTTGTAACTTATTCAATTTGATATCTCTCATATCTAATAAGATTGTTGCACACTACTCGAAGTGGGGTGCTATTATCGATTTATATATAATACATCTCGTGTATACCGATATGTAATTTCCTATTCTATTTAAAAAAGCCGTTTTCTTTCCAATTTTCTTGTAACGATCCGATATTCTTGTTTGCGGCGGAGGAGCTCATCAGATCCCAGGGTTCGGGTGAGCCTGCTATACGTGCTCCCGGGCGGTACACGGGGCCGCGGTTCTTCGGATGGTCAGGTTCGCGGTCGCGTGGCATCGCGAAGTCTACGCCTTTCAGGCCGGCGGCTGAAAATCGAACGCTGGCCGTAACCAAGCTGCGGAGAGGCCGTACCGTTTCCGTCGACTACGGGAATCGGGATGCCGAATGCTGGCCGAGACCAAGCTGCGGAGAGGTCGGACCGTCTCCGTCGGCCACGGGAATCGGGATGCCGAATGCTGGCCGAGACCAAGCTACGGAGAGGTTGTGACCGAACGTCACTATAATGTGTTGAAATATTTAACTTAATATTCCACTCACGGTCGCCACTTTGTCCTCCAAGCGAGAAGGTTGTCTTTCCAGTGAGCCTCGTCCTTCCGGAACCGCAGCTCCTTGTAATGGTGAATATTTATTCCCAGATACGTCTCCTCGACGCACACGCCTACTGACTCGTACAGTACGTAGGTGGTGAAATAATTTGCGACACTTGTGTGTAACACTATCGTGTGGTATACTTTATTGCTATGCAAATAATAGGTAGCGCTCATCGCACGTCGCTGTACATAAATTATCGTTAACACAGTTACGGTTCGCCGCGTAAAATCCTTTACAACGACGTATTCGCGACCGTTATTATTAGTCGCACACGCTCGTCCGCGGAATCGCGCACCTTAGGAATCGTTCTCTCACCCGTAAATAGCACTAGCAATTATTAAACGAGTGCCGTATCACACACGCGTACACTCGCACGTCGATACGTCGGTTTCGCGTTCGCGAATTTTCCCACTTCGAGAAATTTCGATCCCGTATATAGAGGCTAAACCATCGAACGTCCGCTCGATTCGAGGTTCCGTGCACAATTGACTCGTCCCGGCCGCTCACACCACCGCCGCACAGTGGGACGAAACCGAGCTTTTGGGTTCAAAATTCTGCCGACACTTCAATTCTAAACCGATCGTAATGATTTTTTTTTTAAATTTGTGAGAAATATTATACTTTAAGGCAGTACTGCGCCAAATTGCAAAAAACGTTCCTGATATTCTTAAATTTACATATGACTTATCCACAAATCCTATAATTCCAAGTAAACACAGTTTAGCGCCCATTCTTGATACAATAAAAATTATGATATGTTGCAGAGCACAAAAGAAAATGCTCGACACAGCTTTTATCAACAAAAATTTAAATGTAATTAATTTAAATTAATTAAAATATATTTAATTAATTTAAATTAAAATATAGATTTTGAAATAGAGTTCGCATTTTTTATATTTTCAATTATCGTATCTACTTTGCTTTGATTCGTAGTACAATTATTATTCCAGATAATTGTACACAAATACGAATTTTTTACTGTATAAAAAGCCATTATAGATGCGAGAGTGTCGAATGCTCGGCAGTGATGCCGTTCAGCAGACGTTTGCAGTACAGAAGATCTGTGGAGGGGGCAGCGCGCACACGGCAGAGATCGTGTACGTGTGCGCATGGACATGGCAACACTGCTGGCAGCCATCCCCACCACCGCTGCTGGCACGTCTGATGAACATCACTGCCGAGCATTCGACACTCTTACTCGCACGCAGCGTTTCTCCGCGCGCGACATAGGAACGTTAGTCATTAATTATTTGATTAATGCATATGACTTGAAATTGATTAGTAATACTGATTTAATATTTTATTACTGGTTGCATACTTACTTTTGCAACCTGTATAATGGCTTTTTATACAGTAAAAAATTCGTATTTGTGTACAATTATCTGGAATAATAATTGTACTACGAATCAAAGCAAAGTAGATACGATAATTGAAAATATAAAAAATGCAAACTCTTTTTCCGAGAATCAACTAGAACTTGTAAGAGTTAAAATTACTAATAATTTTTTGCCGCTATACAATAAAAAATGGCAAAAATCATTTCGAAAAAAGAAACGTTTTATAACTACGTACAATTCTTTCCTAAATAATAATTTCATCGTAGACTTCAAAGATATTACCGATAATAGTTCACTAAATAATCTGATAATAAATCAATCGAATAATGATACAGTAAAAATAAAAGCCGCTGGTCGTCCACGTGTCTCATATGACGAGGCATCAAAATCAACTAAGAAAAGGCGTTGTCAGAAGTTAGCTTCGAGTTATACTGAAGATGAACTATTACAAGCACTACAACTGAAACAACGTCAGTCAGGCATTCACTCAGAATCGTTAGATACTGAAGTAGAGAGTGCTCATGAAAACTAGTACTGACAAAGTTTTGGCAATGTACTTAGATCTGCGCATAAGTAAAGGAAAATATTATAAATTGAAAAAACACATTGCAAGTATTTATCCTAATATTTCTACTTATCAACAACTCGTGAAAGCAAAAAAAAGATGTTATCCAAAACATATAGAGATATCTGAAATGGGCGCGAGTGTAGAATTTATATCCTTATTAGCTCACACATCGGAAAGAATACTTCAATCATAGTGGGGTATGGATGGAGCATCAGGGCAGCAGACTACGAGACAAAAATGGCACGGAAATTTAAGTATGTTGTCAAATACAAGTACAGAAGGAGATATTGTGCTAGATATCGATAGTGATAGCAGCGATGAAAATGATACAACGAAAGTGAAAAAATTACCAATGCTATAGAAACAACGACTATTTCGGATGCATCTGTTTTTTTTATATCATTCGTTCCTCTTCAGCTTAAAGCTGATAATTGTATTATTTGGAACAATGAAACACCCAATTCAGTCTTTTTTTGTCGTCCTGTAAAATTTCTATTTACAAAAGAAAATGATGCTTTAGTCCAAAAAGAATATACTTATTATACAGAACAATTACAGAAAGTGAAGACTTACATTTTGAATATCGAAGACATGTCATTTGAAATCCAGTTCGATTTACAATGCACAATGATTGACGGTAAAATTTGCAATACGATTACTGGTCAAAAGGCTTCTAGTCGTTGCAATATTTGTGGAGTTGGACCGAAGTACATTAATAATTTAAATTATGTAAAGACTCTTCCATGTAAAACAGATTGTTACAAACTGGGACTATCAACCTTACATGCGTGGAACCGTAGCATGGAGTATTTATTACATATTTTTTATAATTTAGATTTCTGTAAAGGCAGTGCACGAACAGATGAAGCGAAAAAATCTAAAAAACAAAGGAAACAAATTGTCCAGGAATCTTTAAGGCGTATATCAATCACGGTAGACGTTGTAAAACAAGGAGCAGATACGAGCAACACAGGTAATGTTGCTCGCTCTTTTTTTATGCAAGCAAATAATGTGGCTAAAGCCACAGGAATAAATGAAACGTTAATAAAAAGGTTTCATTCTATTCTACAAGTTCTCACTTGTGGTTCTGCAATAAACCCTAAAGCATTTGAAAATTATGCATTTGAGACTGCAAAACTTTGTGTACAACTTTATCCGTGGTACAAGCTACCACCATCCGTACACAAAGTTCTTATTCATGGGAGTAAAATAATCGAAGAATTGAAGTTATCGATTGGTTGGTACTCGGAGGAGCCTCAGGAAGCGAACAATAAAATCTTCAGAAGAGCGCGAGCTGAAAATAGTAGAATGTGCGATAGAAGAATGTCTAATGAAGATATTATACATCACCTTCTCATCTCCTCTGATCCACTGATTAGTAATTTAAGAATAAAGGAAAAAGGAAAATCTAAAGATCTCACAGAGGAAGCTAAAACTTTGTTAATTTCAAATTAAAAAATGACAAGTAATTATATATATCGTGAGAGGCAAGGGGACTCACGCTAAACAAGCACCCCGAATCGTGAGAGGCAAGGGGGCTCACTCTAAACAAGCACCCCGAATCGTGAGAGGCAAGAGGACTCACAATAAATAAGCACTCCAAAAGAAAAAATTCTTCTACTCCGTCCTCGTTATTATTTATTGTATATTATTTTATTATATTATTATATATTATTATTATATTATTTATTATATTATATTATTATATATTATTTCAAAAATAAGTAAAATACAGCAATTGTTGTATATTGCCTACTTGATACGAAATTCTTGTTCTCAAGCAGATAAGGGGATTGAAAACAAGAGTATATGGAAATAAGATTTCCACATTTATATTGTACCAATGAATGCCAAAATTATTAAATGTTTGATTACTTAGATCCGTTGAGTTACCAGAATTACCATACTGTTTCAAAATCTATATTTTAATTTAAATTAATTAAATATATTTTAATTAATTTAAATTAATTACATTTAAATTTTTGTTGATAAAAGCTGTGTCGAGCATTTTCTTTTGTGCTCTGCAACATATCATAATTTTTATTGTATCAAGAATGGGCGCTAAACTGTGTTTACTTGGAATTATAGGATTTGTAGATAAATCATATGTAAATTTAAGAATATCAGGAACGTTTTTTGCAATTTGGTGCAGTACTGCCTTAAAGTATAATATTTCACACAAATTTAAAAAAAAAAATCATTACGATCGGTTTAGAATTGAAGTGTCGGCAGAATTTTGAACCCAAAAGCTCGGTTTCGTCCCACTGTGCGCCGGGCTTGCTCGGGAGTGGGGCTGTTCACAGGCGCCCCTTCCACTTTCCTCACGGCCAACCGTCGCGGGCCCGGCCGTACTTTTCCGTTATCGCCGCTAGCTGCCGCGATGCCATCTGTCGGGTGTTACCACTAACCGCTCGTATAACGCCTCCATATTGGAAAATGGCCTCATACAACTGCTTCACCTAAACGCTCTCGCGCCATCTTTCTTTTCGCGCCGCCATCTTGAGTCGTCGCGACTTGACCTTAAAACATATCTTGTATGTATAAAATTAAACTTAATATGTACGCTGTTCCGCGATTGATTATACGCGCCGCCATATTGGGTAGTCGCGTCTCACATTTCACCATTTTAGCAACTAATCTAATTTTTATTTTCAGGTCCCATCATGCTGTGGAAACCATCTTGGCCTTCCGCCATCTTGAATATCAAAATGAATTTAATCTGATAAGGTAAGTATAAAATGAATTTATCTTCTTTCTGTTAAATTTAATTGTATAAACTAATTTTTCTTATTTCTTTTTTCAGGTGTCTTAACTAATCCCCGAATCTTTATGACGGTCGCCATCTTGTCGTCCGCCATCTTTACGATATAATGGTAAGTATAACTTTTAACATAAAATAATTTGTTTTCTTTTATTTCAGGTTCCCTACTTGGCAAACCCTATTCTATTTTCGGATATCGGTAAGTATAAAATATCTTTAATGGATAATTATACAATCTTAGTCCCCGGTATATGACTAATAACTAAACTTTTCTTTTTGTAGGTTCACGCGCCATGAAATCATATAAAATAAAATAACATAAGATAAAATAATAACAAAACTAACATCACACTCATTGTACAATAAAATACGGAAGTCACTCCGCCATCTTGGTATGCCATTTTTTCCGACATCTTATATTTCTGCTTATAACTAAACGTATACATTTTTCGCGCACTTAATCCTATTTTCTCGCGCTTTTCTTCTCCCTTGGCTCAGCCGTTGCTCGCACTTCTCCTGGCGCCGGCGTTCCTGGCCTATCCTGTCGGTCAGCTTTTTGGTTGTTCTCCGACCCCTCGTTCTCGTCTTGCTCCCCCACCTACTGTGAAGCAGCTCCTTCTGCTGGGATCGCGTCCATCTTCTCGTCCTGACTGCTTTCCGCCATCTTGACGGCTGCCATCTTTTCCGCCATGACTATTAGCACTCGTGCTTGTTGCACCGTTTGTAATGCCAAAATCGTCGGTTGCAAGGTCGCACCGTCTCCGTCGGCTACGGGAATCGGGATGCCGAATGCTGGCCGAGACCAAGCTGCGGAAAGATCGCACCGTTTCCGTCGGCTACGGGAATCGGGAACTGGTGTAGGATCTGCTAGGAGTCCTCGGTTGCCCTGAGGTCGGTATCGGGAAGGATCTCGGATCAAGAACTGGTGCCGGCTCTCCGTGCGAGCTGGCTTATATACCGGTTCGGTGGCCCCTTCCACGCGTCGGTCCGTGGTGGGGTCGCGTTTTCCCGTGGGGATCGCGCACGTCGTGTCCCCGTGATCGGCAGGCGCGGGGACTTAGTGACGACATCTTAACGGGTCGTCACATTCTTTAGCATATAATCACAATGGTCCTTAAATCTAACAAGGGAACATCGCGAAGTGTCAAATTCAGAAAATTATGAAACTTGGCATAAATGTAGAGGGGGTGAACACATGAATTTAGCAATTTTTAGTTGGTGCTGTAAAACGGTCTAAAGGGGTGAAAACACCCTTCAAAAGTTGAGGCATTTTTGCTTTTCTCGATATATCTCGTAAACTAAACAAAATATAAAAAAATGTTTTATATAAAAGTTTTACAGTATAAATACCTCTATTTAACTACGCTAATCATTTTTTGAAAAAAAATTTTTTTTCAAAAATTCACCCTTTATACTGATTATTTATTGTAAAGTTCCAATTTTAATGAAACTTGGCATAAATGTAGAGAGGGTAAATACATGAATTTTTAGTTGGTGTCATAAAACGGTTTGAAGGGGTGAAACCACCTTTCAAGGGTGGAGATTTTTTGCCTTTTTTCGATATATCTCTTAAACTGAACGATATATGAAGGTGTTTTATAATTTTTTCTACCTTCTTTCAAAACCAAATAGAGAGGTGATTGTAACTTTCCGTCTTCAGAAACTGTGGGCATTACTGTGTAACTGTGTGTCATTGCTGACGTTGATTGAATTAGACTTTCAACTGTTTTAACACCTTGTGTAGTAAGCGTTCTGCCTGAATGAACTTCCAAATTAAATCCACTTTCGTCAGCATTGTATATGTTTTCTATTCCAAAGAGGCCAATAAAGGATTTTACAGTATTCACAAATTCTTGACATGCAACTTCTAATTGTTCTTTGTCTCTCATTGTAGAACGGTTTACAAATTTGATTATTTTCCTAGATACAATTCCATATTTTCTTTTGAAATTTAATATCCACGTTATTCCTGCTTTAAATGAAGGAAGATCTATTTGTTCTTTGGCTTCTAACGCCCATCGTCGCAGATCCAAATCATGAATAATCTGTTGTTCGTCATTAGCTTCTTTAAAATGTTTTAAAACATATTGGGATATATATAACAGTTTTTCTCTACGAGTACCTCCTCTTTGTAAATAATCTTCCCATCGATATAATTGTCGCAGGGACTTTACTTTTCTGAAGCGATTTTGCACTGTTGAAATTGAGTGACGGTCTCTTTTTCCACTTTTCCAGTATTCAATGGCTTTCCTTTTATAGTTACTATTTAAAATTTCCTGTTCTGGTTCACAATTATCTTCATTATCAGGTTCATAATCATCACTATTTTCTACGAATTCTTCTTCTCCTTCATCTGTTACAAATTCTATGTCAGGAAAATCTATTTCCCAATAATTTTGAAATTCTAAAGCAGTATCGGTGTGTACATCAAATGATATCATCTACTGCATTTGTTATAATATCCTTTATTACATCACGTAATTGTATCTCTCTTTCATTTATAGGCGTTGGTGGAATTTGTGTAATTTGGAATAAAAGAATTAACGTATTAAGAACATTCGTAACATTTATGTGCAACATTATGCTTTGCTTGATTAAAAATTTAAAAATTATTAGTCAAGCAGGGTTACACTTGTCACTTTATACTAATGTGAAACTGACACGTAACATCATTTATATACCAATCGTCTATAAATACATGCTTTCTATGTATCATATACAACATGTATGACGCATATTGTGACGCGATAAATATAAAACCTGAATATAAAACATGTGACAGAATGTGTCTAGACAGAATGAATACTGCGTGAAAACAATGCGACTACTTTTAAATTACGCAGCTGTCAAAAAGTAATACATACAGTAATATAGATAATATACAATAAATAGATAATATAATATACACATAGATAACATAAATACGTAGATATAAAGTAGATGTAAAGCAAAAATATGTTAATTTTATAGGACTATTACTTTGTAAATACTAGATACATAAGAGTCAATTTTATTAAAAATTTTTTTATTAAAAAAATTTTTTATTTAAAAAATGAATAGCATAGTTAAATAGAGGTATTTTTACTGTAAAACTTTTATATAAAACATTTTTCTATATTTTATTTAGTTTATGAGATATATCGAAAAAAGGCAAAAAATCTCCACCCTTGAAGGGTGGTTTCACCCCTTCAAACCGTTTTATGACACCAACTAAAAATTCATGTATTTACCCTCTCTACATTTATGCCAAATTTCATTAAAATTGGAATTTTAATGCAATAAATAATCAGTATAAAGAATGAATTTTTGAAAAAAATTTTTTTTTTCAAAAAATGACTAGCGTAGTTAAATAGAGGTATTTATACTATAAAACTTTTATATAAAACATTTTTTAAAATTTTGTTTAGTTTATGAGATATATCGAAAAAAGGCAAAAAATGTCTCTACCTTTGAAGGGTGATTTCACCCTTTCAAACCGTTTTATGGCACCAACTAAAAATTTCTAAATTCATGTATTTACTCTCTCTACATTTATGCCCAGTTTCATTAAAATTGGAATTTTAATGCAATAAATAATCAGTATAAAGGGTGAATTTTTGAAAAAAAATTTTTTTTCAAAAAATGATTAGCGTAGTTAAATAGAGGTATTTATACTGTAAAACTTTTATATAAAACATTTTTTTATATTTTGTTTAGTTTACGAGATATATCGAGAAAAGCAAAAATGTCTCAACTTTTGAAGGCTGGTTTCACCCCTTTAGACCGTTTTACAGCACCAACTAAAAATTGCTAAATTCATGTGTTCACCCCCTCTACATTTATGCCAAGTTTCATAATTTTCTGAATTTGACACTTCGCGATGTTTCCTTGTAAGTTTATCGTCAATGATTATACCTAAGTACCTTATTACCTCTACACGTTCTATTTCCATTCCGTCTATGAATCTCAACACAATATTTCCCTTTAATTCTTTTCTTATACTTCTCACGACCATAAATTTTGTTTTACTTGCATTCATTTTTAGCATATTCATCCTCATCCACTCTTCTACTATATTAAATATTAAAGACATTTTCCCTTCTATTTCTGCACTACCTTCTCCTACCAGGTACATATATTAGAGTATCGTCCGCAAACATTTTTATACTATAGCCTTCTGGACAAATTTTAATTATATCATTAATATATATAATAAACAACAAAGGTCCCAATACAGATCCCTGAGGCACACCATATTCAGTCCTTATTACTTTCAAGCATTTATTCCCAAGACGAACTTGTTGATATTTATCTCTAAGATATGTTTTCATCCATTCTAACACCCTTCCTCTAATACCGTATCATTTTTCAATTAACCTATTTCTATCTATCGTTTCAAATGCTCTTTTAAGATCCATAAATATTACTCCTATTACTTTCCCTTCACTAACTAATATTTTCCAGTCATTGATCACGGTTTGATTGGCCGTTTCACATGAATAGTGTTTCCTGAAGCCCGATTGATGTTCTGTTATACACTCATTAGATTCAAAGTAATCCTCAATCTGCCTTTTAACTACTAATTCTAGTACTTTCTCAGAAGTTGGTAAAATATTAATAGGTCTAATTCACTTGCCTTTTTAGCTTTTTCGACTTTTGGTATCGGTATTATTGTCGATGTTTTCCAGCTCTGTGGGCAGCACCCATCTTTTAATGATTGATTAATAACACTGACATACTCTTCTTTAATAACTGGAAATATCGCTTTCAGTACATCCCCAGTTATTCCTTCCTCTGTACCTTTTTTCCGCGGTAATTGCATTATAATTTCTTCCAAGTCCTTTGTGTTAATCATTTTAAAATCCTCAAAATATCCCTTATCCTCGATAACATAAATACTTCTTCTTCTGTTTACATCTTTATTTGTACATTCCATAGATTCTACTATATTCTGAATACTTTGTATATAGTACATATTAAATTTATCGGCTAAACTCCTATTATTTGCCTTATCTAGTATTTCAAAGTCTATATTATTTATTTCTTTTGTACCTATTGGTTCCCCTTTAACTATTTCTTTCAGTACTTTCTACATATTTGTAGGATCATCCCTATTGTTATCTATCATATCCTCATAATATTCCTTTTTTTTTCTCTAATCATTTTTACAACTGCGTTCCTCTCGGTTTTATACTGTATTCAGCTGCACTCCGTTTTTTCAGTTATAGTTCTCCTAAAAGCCTTATCTCTTCTAGTTGCTTGTTTTTTAATTTCCTCTGAGAACCACACTTTACCCTCCCAGACTTTCGGAATTCAAACTTCTTTTCTAGGCGCTGTATTATCCAATGCATCGACTATACTATTTACAAATTTCCAAGCTCGTTCATCTATTTCGTGAACTATACTTTGCCCTATATTTTTCTCCACTAATAGACTAAATTCATCAATGCTAAATTTATTATAATTTCTTGCTGTGAATACTCTATATTTACTAACATTCTTTTTTCTTCCTAATGCAATTTTTATCCAAGCATGATCCGTTTTAGGCTTATGGGTCACATATACCTGTGCCATATTATTAGTAAATACTAAGGCTATCATTGTCTGACTATTCTTTTCAATTCTCGTCGGGCTATTAACCATTTGTTTCATACCTAGACTGGACATTATCGTTCGTAATTTTCTTGTGTAAAATGAATCTATCTTAAAATCTATATTAAAGTCTCCTACTACTATACAATCTCCTTTTATCACCAACTCCTCTACAACATCTTTTAAAAACCTCAAAAACTCGCCATCAGAGGAACTCGGTGAATGATACACTACCATCAGCGCCCCTTTATAAAAATTTTCTCTTACATCTATCGCAACACACCAACAATTCGCACTTATAGATTTAATCAGTATCAATTCATACTTAATGTCTTCTCTTAGATATAATATTGCACCTTCTGTCCTTCTATTTTTTGCATTACATCTGATTATATCATAACCCGGCATGTTCACTTCCCAGTCTTCTATTTCGGACTTTCAGCCTCGTTTCCGACAATGCTATAACTGCTGGATGCACCTTCTTCATAATTTAATTATGTATTTCATCCTTATGCGTTAACAAACTTTGCGCATTTGTGTATTAAATCATTTCCTCTTCTTTCTGTGATTGCTATTTTGTATCTTCCCAGCCGGCCCTTCTCTTCTCCTCTTGTAGAACCCTCTTGAATGTCGGACACTCTGGACTCAATGCATCATGGTCATCTTTTATCTTTAGATTGTACGTTTCGTTTTTATACATACAGTTGATACATTTCTTCTCATTTGATGTACACTCATTTGAATTGTGATTACCCGCACGCTATTATGACACGCTATATTTCGTTTACAGTTTTTCGCAATATGGTGGTAGCCCCAACATTTAAAGCACCTCTTGACACTGATATAATTAAATACAGGACATCTTTTCCATCCTACATTTATCTTTCCTTGACTCAACATTAATTCATGAGTTCTTTCATCAACTTCGATTATTATGACGCCTTCTGTTTTATCTCTTCTATTAGATTGAGTTTTTAATTTTTTTACTTTTCTCATATTACTTTCTTCACGTATTCCAGATTTATTCTGCTTTTTGATTGTATCAATTAATTCTTCATCATTCATCTTCCATTCTTCTTCGTCGATATATACAATTTTTAATTTTGGCTTTATCTGTAGTGACTCAGTGACTTTAAAGTTATCACCCAACTTGTTTTGTACTGTAGTTTTCAATTTTGCCATTTCTTCTCCAGTCTCACATTCCAGGATGACTGTACCATTGTTTCCTTTTTTTAACTTTGTTACTCCCATTTCCATATTCTTTATATTTATCTTCTTTTTTATTAACATTGTCGTATCAACATTTTCTTGCTGGACCTTTGGTTTAACAATTATAACATTTTCTTTCTTCCTTTCTTTAATTATCTCATTGAAACTCTTCTGTGCTCCTCTTGATGGATTGTTAGGTCCAGTGGGCAGCATCCTTCTTATTTCTTATAGCTCTTCTTTGATTCTCTTAAACTCCAGTTGGACAATTTCCTTTATCATTGTTTTAATTTCTTTTTTACATATAGTCTCGTCTTTTATTTCTTTGACTGTTCTCACAAGCCAATCTATTTTTACGTCCATACTTGGTGATCCACTCCTGCTTGTGCCTGGTCTTGCAGACGCTCCTATCGATCCTAGTCTATCTCTATTGCTACCTGTCTTTGCTCCTTCTCCATTGTCACTCTCAGTCATAAATTTTTCAAAAGGACCATGACTGTACTAGTTTATTATTTCTATCATAAATTTTTTGTTTACTAACACAACCTGGATGGTAAAACAGTTTAACGCATGATTTGCATTGTACTACTTCAGTTTCATTGTACTACTTCATTTTTAATAGCCTTCTTGCATGCCGAGCATCGGTATTCCATATCTTCTTCCATAATTTACCGATCGTCGGCACCTGCGTTCCGCCGCCGTCCGTCTATACGTCAGCAGATTCCGTCCACCTCAATGCCTGCATGCCATAACCTCGGCAGTACACCTGATCAGTAATGTACCTCAGGCATTCACAAATCTGCACTTCCCGGCTAGATAACAATTCTTGCTACCACCGGTCTATGCATATCACTACACCAACTTTTCTACTCTCCTCCTGATCTTTTTCTCTCTGAAAAAACACTATTTAGACAAAGCGATGTTTCACACAGCTACTCCATTACAGAGAAAGAGAGAGAGAGAGAGGGAGAGGGAGAGGGAGGAAGGGAGAGAGAGAGAGAGAATGATATTTATTTAGCTTTCTCAGCTATTTTGTTATACATAGAGTGTCTTACAAACTAATTAACTGAGATATAATATATTCTTTTAACATACCCTTAAATGTTATAAGTTCATCACACTGTTTCAGCTCTGAAGGGCATAGCATTATACATTTGTATACCTTTGTAGAATAGACTATTTTGTGCACTTCTTGTTTTTCTAAATTGTATTACAATGTTACTTGCCTGTCTTATTCGCCTTTCATTCCTATTTCCTACTAACACTATTCTACTTCCTAGTTGCTCAGGCAAGATACCATTTCCCATTTTAAAGGCAAATATACAAACGTTATAATATAACCTCTGTCTTATGGACATAAACTGCAACGCATGCAGCATTCTTTCCATCTTAGTATACCTATCACATTGTAATATAACTCGCATGTCTCTGTTTTGCGCAACTTGTAATTTAGTCAGCTGAATCTCACCCATACCTGCCAAAATTATATTAAAATATTCAAAGTGTGGTGCTACAATTGATTTATAAACAATACATCTGGTATAACTCGATATATCTTTACCAATTCTGTTTAAGAAACTTATTTTTTTCCCTATTTTCTTTAACATATAATCACAGTGATCCTCAAATCGGAGTTTATTATCGATAATTACACCAAGATATTTGATATTTTCTACACGTTCTATCATAGTGCCATCTAAACATTTTAATGTAATATTTCTTCTCTTTTCTTATACTTAATTCTTTTCTTATACTTCTAATTATCATAAACTCAGTTTTGGCAGCATTCATTTTTAATTTATTAACATTCATCCAATTTTCTACTATAGGTAATACTGTGTTTAATTTCTCTTCTACTTCTCCGCTTCCGCTTCCTTTCACGTATATTATTGTGTCATCCGCAAACATTTTTATGCAACAATTTTCTGGGCAAATTTGCACGATATCATTTATATATAGTGTTGCGCCCGCGCTCGGAACAACCCTGTATATCGGGCTGAATTGCGCCGCTGATTCTGGAAGAGGCGAGTCGCGTTCTCCTGACGACCAGAGTTGTTGATTCTGGTCGCGCGGCAGATTTCATCCGGAGCCGTCGCAAGACGTATCTCTAGCGAGCCGTTGTATTTGTTTATTAATAAACCGTTCCTGTTTCGTTGAAAGTCCGTGTTATTTATTTCCGCATGTCCGCGAGTGCCCGCGAGAGCGTTCGAACGTCGGAGCGTATCTCCTCCGAGGGCCCAACAATATTGTAAATAGCAGAGGCCCTAGTATTGATCCCTGTGGTACTCCGTACTTCGTCATAATTTGTTTTGACCATTGATTATTAAATCTAACTTGCTGTGTTCTGTTACTTAAATACGATCTTACCCATTCTAGTACCATTCCTCTCACTCCGTATTGATACAATTTATCCAGTAATCTATTTCTATCTACTGTTTCGAATGCCCGCTTTAAATCCAGAAATATTACTCCTACAATGTCTCCTTCACTAACTATCATCTTCCAATCATCGATTACAGTTTGAATTGCTGTTTTACAAGAATGATTTTTCCTAAACCCCGATTGGTGTTTTGTAATAATGTCATTATCTTGTAAATACACTTCAATTTGCTCTTTAACTACTAATTCTAATACTTCCGCATATATTGGCAATATATTTATTGGTCTATATTCGCTTGCTTTCTTTGGTTTTTCTATCTTAGGAATCGGTATTATTGTGGATGTTTTTCACCCCTCCGGACATACAGTACCCTCCAGAAGTTTGGAAACACTTTATAAAAGTGTACAATTCTTTAACCCATTAAGGCCGATGGCCAGCACAACCGACATAGCGACAAACTATTGGATTCGTGGCATAAGGTAAAAATAAGGTTCATATTTTTCTTTTGTTTGTTTTGTTTGTTAATAAAAAATTGTTAAAAAATTTTTTTTCGTTTATTGTTTCTTGCAAAATCTAAAAGTGTCATTGGATTCTAGAGTAAAAATCATGAAGATTTTGTCCGAAACATTATTTTGCAGAAGCTTTAGTTTAGCCAGAAAAAAATAAAAAAGAATAGTACCCTCCATAAATTTGGAAACACTACAAATGTACAATATAAAGAAAATACATAATAAAATCGATTTATTTTGATTCGAAAATGTTTATTTAACTAAAAGAAACAAAAAATGTATATATACATATATACGTTAACTAATAAGCTCTTAGAATAGAAAGTGTTTATTAAATTTTAACGTTGAGTGTTTCCAAACTTATGAAGGGTACTATTTTTCTTTAATTTTTTCTGGCTAAACTAAAACTTCTGCAAAAAAATGTTTTGAACAAAATCTTCATGATTTTTACTGTAGAATCCAATGACATTTTTAGATTTTGCAAGAAATAATAAATGAAAAAAATTTTTTAAACAATTTTTTATTAACAAACAAAACAAACAAAAGAAAAATATGAACCTTATTTTTACCCTTATGTCACGAATCCAATAGTTCGTTTGTCGCTATCTCGATTGTGCTGGCCATCAGCCTTAATTAAAGGGTTAAAGAATTGTACACTTTTATAAAGTGTTTCCAAACTTCTGGAGGGTACTGTATACCTTTACATAATGAATCATTTACTACTTTCAACAATTCTTCCCCTATTACGTAAAAACATGCTTTCAATATATCACTAGTTATTCCTTCATCCGTTCCTTTTTTACGTGGTAGACCCATAACAATTTGTTCCAATTTATATATATTTATCAATTTAAAATTCTTTATAATTTCTTTATTATCTATAACATAAATAGTTTTCTTACTTATACTAATCTCCTTTCGTATGGATTTAATTATGTCGTCAATACTCTGTATATAATACAAATTAAATTTATCCGCCAATTTACATTCCTCTGTTTCGTAGTATCTCAAAATCTACATTATTTATTTATATATTTCTTTTGCGCCTCCTTTCTCTCCATTTATTATTTTTAAGGTTTTCCATAACATTATAGGGTCGTTTTTATTATTGTCTATCATATTTTCATAATATTCTTTCTTTTTATTCCTAATTAATTTAACAACTATATTTCTTTCAAGTTTAAATTGTAACCAATCTTGTTCAATGCACGTGTGCATCGCTCTAATATATGCTTCGTCCCTTTTCTTTGTAGCTATTCTTATATCATCCGAATACCATTTTTTCCCTTCCCATATATTTGGTATTTTATATTTCTTCTTTGGTGCAACTATATCTAATGCATTTACTATATTTTGAACGAATTTTTCTGCTTTTACATTCACATCTAAATCATCGTTATTTTCTATTCTTTCTTTTATTTCTTCACAAAATTCACCTATATGAAATCTAGTATAATCTCTACTAATAAATTCTCTGTATTTTTTATCCACGCTGCTTATAATAGTTCAATACTTATCCACGAATGATCTGTTATCTTCGGTTTATCATGCACTTTACAATTCATTTTGCTATTCGCAAAAACCAAATCTATCAACGTTTTACTGTTTCTCGTTACTCGCCTTGGTTTGTCAATATACTGTTTTATACCTAAATATGACATTCCTGTTAGTTTTTTTGCATAAAATGAATCCTTCATTAAATCTATATTAAAGTCCCCTACCATTATACATTGTCCTTTCACTACCATTATGTCCACTATATCCTCCAAGAATCGTATAAAATCGCCATCTGACGCACTCGGTGAGTGATACACAACAGCGATCGCATCCTTGAACATACTGTCTTTCATTCTACCGCTATACACCAACAATTAGATATTATTTTTTCATTTAATATTACTACATATTTGATATCGTTTCTTATACCATATATAATATAACTCCCTCTGTATTCCTGCTTTCCGAATCACATCTAACGACACTATAACCTGGCACATTTACCTCACTATCTTCAATGTCTGGTATCAATCTTGTCTCTGATAGCGCCAACAGCGGTGGCTTCATCTCCTTCATAACCTGATGTTGAATTTCTTCTTTGTGTGCCATTATACTTTGAGCGTTTGTGTATATAATTGTCTCCTGTGATTGCTATTTGTCAAACTCCCAGCCAGTTTTCCGTTTTTCTTCCTCTAGTGCTCTGATGTACGTTGGACATTCCATACTCAGAGCGTTATGTTCATCATTTATTTTTAAATTATACGTCTTATTTTTGTACATACAATTTATATATTTTTTTTTGTTGCCGTACATTTACTTGTTTTGTGATCTCCTGCACACTTATGGCATGTTTCCTATCGTGTACAATTTTTGGCAATATGATAATAACCCCAGCATTTGAAACATCTTCTCGCTGTAATGGCTAAATACTATACATTTTCTCCATCCAATGTTTATTTTCCTCTTTTTAAAATTAATTTGTGTGTCGCTTCATCTACCTCAAGTATTAACGAGCCTTCTTTGTTTCCTCTTCTGGTTCCTGCAGTCCCTCCTCTTCTTTCGTTGTCAATCCTCTTCACCACTCTTATGTAAAATTCTCTTTCATTCCCCTCAATATTGTTCTGCTTCTTGATCGTATCTATTAAATTTTCATCCTTTAATTTCATTTCTTCTTCATCAACATTTAGAATTTTTAATTTTGGTTTTATCTTTTTTATTCTTTGGTTCCATGATCTCGAAGTCTTTGCCTAACTTCTCACTTATTGTGTCTTTCAACTGTTTTATTTTTCTCTCACTCTCACATCCAAATATAACAGATCCTTTACCTCCTTTCCTGAGCTTTGTTATTCCTACTGCTAGATCTTTTATATTCACTTTCTCTTTTACTATTTTCCTGGTAGTCTCGCTTTCCTGCTCCTTTTTTGGTTTAACAATCAGTATGCTTTCTTTCTTCTCTTTCACTGCTTCACTGTAACTTTGTCCACTTCCCGCTATTGTAGAATTTCCTCCATGCATATTTTGTTTTATAGCGTCTAGTTCCTTTTTGAAAGATACTAACTCTTCCTGAATTATTTGTTTTATCATCATCTTAATTTCATTTTTGCACGCTACCTCATCCTTCATCTCCCTCACTGTTCTCACCAGCCAGTCTATTTTTGTATCCACCGATTGTTTATTACTTGTTGAAGTAGGTGCTGTTGGTTCAATGCATCCTGTTGATCCCAGCCTTTCCCTGTCACTGCTACTGCCGGTCATGTTTGTCCTCCTTCCCTCTGTTTTCTCACTTTCAGCATCAATTTTAATAAATGGACCTTCGCATTTCGGGAGCGTCCCAGATGCGCACAGAATAAATCAGACACAGCAGGTTGAATGAATCGGATACAGTGTCGATCGGACACAGTGCAATCGGACACAGTGCGATCGAACACAGTGTCGATCGAACACAGTGCGATCGGACACAGTGTCCAGGATTCGACACCGCTCTATTCGACATCGCACGATTCGACACGCGTAAGGACCGTGCCAGATGACTCCCGTCAACCAGGATGTTTGGGTCCCGAAAATCGCAACACAGAGGTGCGTCACGAGAACCAACGGGTTCGGCGGTATCGGGGTACGCCTAGGGACCGTGCCAGACGATTCCCGTCAACCGGGGTATCCAGGTCGCGAAGATCGCGACGTAGAGATCCAGCCCGGTTGACGGGGGTCGCCTGGCACGGTTCATACGCGAGCCCCGGTGCTGCCGAATCTGTTGATTCTCGTGGCGCACCTCTGTGTCGTGATTTTCGCGACTTGGACACTCCGGTTAACGGGAACCACCTGGCACGGTCCCTACGCGTGCCCCGATGCTGCTGAACCCTATTGTTCTCATGGCGGATCCCTACGTCTCGATCTTTGCGACTTGGACACCCCGGTTGACAGGGATCGCCTGTCACGGTCGCTACGCGTGCCCTGATGCCGCCGAACCCGTTGGTTCTCGTGGCGCACCTCTGTGTCGTGATCATCGCGACCTGGATACCCCGGTTGACGGGAATCATCTGGTACGGTCCTTACACGTGTCGAATCGTGTGGTGTCGAATAGAGCGGTGTCGAATCGTAGACATTGTGTCCGATCGATACTGTGTCCGATCGACACTGTGTTCGATAGACACTGTGTCCGATCGACACTGTCCGATCGCACTGTGTCTGATCGACACTGTGTCCGATTCATTCAACCTGCTGTGTCCGATTTATTCTGTGCGCAACTGGGACTCACTCCGCATTTCACTATCTCTTTATCCTTCAAGATTCTGTGTTTACTTGCACATCCTGGATAGAAGAAAGACTTTACACATGTCCTGCATTGCTGAACTACATTCTTCACTTCCTTCTTACACGCTGTCCATCGATACTCCGCATATTCGGCTCCAATCATACTGGCATTACCGACCGATATCACTAACGGATATCAACAATATTGGTAGATAACGATGCCGCCTGTTAATTAGTTACTTCCACGACCGCGCCCGCTGAATCATCCACGTTGGAACCTCAATGTCTACCTGCCCAACTCTGCATAGTAGCACATAAAATGTCACTTTACACTCACAATTCAACACATTCCAGCTAGATAACATCAGTTGATGTACATAGTCTATAATGGAACTTCTGTAACAAATCAAGCACTCACTAATTTTCTATAGCCACCGTAAAAATTGTGGTTTTTACGGAGTGATATGACACGCGTCCACCTCCGTGAAGAGAGAGGGAGAGGGAGAGGGAAAGAGAGCGAGAGCGAGAGAGAGAGAGAGAGAGAGAGAGGGAGGGAGGGTGGGAGGGAGGGAGGGAGGGAGGGAGGGAGAGAGAGAGAGAGAGAGAGAGAGAGAGAGAGAGAGAGGGAGAGAGGGAGGGAGAGAGAGAAATAATCTTTATTAGCTTTCTCAGCTATTTGCATACATTAAATAACTTTACAAAAAATACCATTAAACAAAAATAATCGAATTTACATATCTATTATATGCTCCTTGAACCTTCTTTTAAATTGCCCCAGTCTCTCAGCACTCCTATCTTCCAATGGCAATCCGTTATACATTTTCATTCTTTCATAAAACATACTCTTTTGTGCATTCTTAGTTTTCCGAAATTGAATTACAACATTAGTCGCTTGACACGTTTGTCTACCGCTAGTGTCACACTTTGAATCTTATTTATTATCTGCTCCGTCAATAAACCTCTCACTGCTTTGAAAACAAATATACATACATTATAACAAAGTCTCTATCTTATAGACATGAAACACAGCGCGTTCAGCATACGTTCGATTCTAGATCACACTTACACTGCAGAATGACTCGCATCAATCGCCCCAAATAGGGCAATGCGCCCTATTCTGCGCAATTTGCAGTTTATCTAATTATGTTTCACCCATACCAATCAAGAGAATCGCACAATATTCAAAATTAGGTGCAATGATTGTTTTATATGTAACACATCTACTATACACCGACAAGCTGTTACCTATCCTATTCAGGAAACTTGTTTTTTTGCCTATTTTCTTTAACATGTAGTCACAATGCTCATCTAATCTTAGTTTACTGTCAATAATTACACCTAAATGTTTTACTTTTTCTACTTGCTCTATTGGTATTCCCTCCATACATTTTACTGTAATATTTGCCTTTAATTCCTTTCGTTGCTTCTTACAACCATGTATTTTGTCTTAGTCGTATTTTAGTCCAATCACATTCATCCATTCTTCAGCTATATTAAACATCCTATTCATTTGCCTTTCAACTTCCTCGCAACTTTCTCCTGTGGTGTACAATACAGTATCGTCTGCGAACATTTTTATACATCCTTCTGGACAACTATTAACTATATCATTTATATAGATAACAAACAACAAAGGTCCTAATACGGAGCCCTGTGGTATTCCGTACTTAGTTTCTCTCTGACTGGACACTATATCTCCACAGCGCACTTGCTGTCTTCTATTACTCAAGTATGGTTGAACCATTCCAGTACCTTTCCTCTAATACCATACTGATCTAATTTCCTAAGTAGTCTTTCCCTATTTACTGTTTCAAATGTTCGCTTCAGATCCATGAAAACTACACCTATTATTTTACCCTCACTAATTATTAGTTTCCATTCATCCATAATCTTTTGTAGCGCTGTTTCACATGAGTTCCTTTTCCTAAATCCTGATTGGTGTTCTGTAATGATATCGTTTTTCGCTAAATATATTTCTATCTGTTCCTTAACTATAAGTTCTAACACTTTTTCATAAATTGGGAGTATATTGGTGGGTCTATATTTACTCGCCTTTTTTGGTTTTTTACTTTCGGTATTGGTATAATTGTTGAAGTTTTCCACTCATCGGGACATTGCCCCGTTCTCAGTGGATCGTAATCACCCCCCCCCCCCAACTCGTCTTTTATCACATAAAATATTGATTTCAATAATTCGCTCGATATGCCTTCCTCAGTTCCCTTCTCAGTTTCCCTTCTTATTATCTAGATTCATAACAATTTTCTCTACCTGTTTTGTCTCAATCATTTCAAAGTTTTGCATCGTATCTTTTATTTCTACAACATAACTAATTTTTTTTGGTGATTTTATCTTAAGGGGGCATATACACCTAGCAGGGTCCAAAAAATCGATTTTTCAATTTTTGGATTTTCTTAAAGTTTGATATTTTAAAAATGTCTGGTGAAAATTTCAAATAAAAATTTCAAGAAATGACGAAGTTATAGCCGAAAGAGTGCATGCCTTCGTTGGACGCTGAGCCGTCGGGTCATATGCAGCGAGACACGCCTCTCAGGTAGCACAACTGGACCTACTTCGGTCCTATTGTGTTTTCGAATTGTGTTCAGGCCTATTGCTATACACAGAACAGCAACGAAAGTCTTAATCAATTAATTTGGAAGATAGCTCCAAAAACAATGTATAGCGAGGCTGTAATTGTTGATATTGCTGCATTAACAGCAACGTATATGTTCAACAATGGAGTCACATCATTGTTACAAATAATGAACGTGATGGATTTCTGTCGGACCGAGCGCGCACTTGTACGCTGCATGCGAAGATGACCGCCGCATAGCGCAAGCCGAGATACGGGCGCAAGAGCAATCAAAAGAAGGGCGAATACGGCGTCGACAACAAAATTTGGACGATCTGGGTATTTTTCCACTTCAGAGAACTTGTACTATGGACCTGGCATCGATGATTCTGTGTAAGTTGAAGAATTTTATGATTTATTCATTGACAAGTTTTCAAACGCGTTTTTCTCGAAACTATGTTTTTCAAATCGGTACCCAAAATATCTCGAAAACCACTGAATCGATTAACTTGTAACTTTTTGTGGTTATTATATACATAATTATCTAGTCTTTGTCATAGGATTTTTTTTTCCGATTCTTAGTTTTTTTAGGACAAAATAAGAACGAATTTTTTCTTGAAAATCGCTACGTTAAGTTCAAACGTCTGCCATTTTGTCAAAAATTGATATTTTCAAAATCGGCTATGATAAAGACTAGATTATAGTATCTATTTAAATAATCTTTTTGGTTTTTTGTTTCAGATAATTTTTGACGAAACGCCATTGGGTACCGTTTTGTTCGTTTTTTTTTGCGGCACTCCGTAGACGACTCCGGTACTCCGTCAATTTGTAAAATTTTTTTATAAAAAAAATTAAAAAAAATTGTTGAAAGTATATACTTTTAGGTAGAAAAAACCCCGATCCGCTAATTCAAATAGTTTCCCTCAAAAAAATTCATAAAAATTGCCTTTTTTTCCATTCCTAGGTGTATATGCCCCCTTAACTCCTTGAGAGGGTTCCGATAGCGCACGGTGCGATAACACACATCCCGGTAGCACATATAAAATTTAACTCATTTCCCGATAGCTCACATCCTGATAGCACATGTCCCGATATCGCACAAGATAAAAAATACATTTTCCCGATAGCGCACAAAGAAAGAAACACGTTATCCCGATAGCACACATCCCTGAATACCCTTTATCCCGATAGCGCACATCCCGATAGCGCACATCCCGATAGCGCACATCCCGATAGCGCACGTCCCGATAGCGCACATCCCGATAGGACCGAGCCAGGCGACCCCCGTTAACCGGGGTGTCCAGGTCGCAAAAATCGAGACGTATCCGCGATCGGATCCGCCACGAGAGCCAACGGGCTCGGCAGCACCGGGGCACGCGTAGGACCATGCCAGGTGACTCCCGTCAACCGGGGTGTCCAGGTCGCGAAGATCACGACACAGAGGTGCGCCACGAGAACCAACGGGTTCGGCAGCACCGGGGTACGCGTATGAACCGTGCCAGGCAATTCCCGTTCTCTACGTCGCGATCTTTACGACCTGGACACCCCGGTTAACGGGAATTGCCTGGCACGGTTCATACGCGTACCCCGGTGCTGCCGAACCCGTTGGTTCTCGTGGCGCACCTCTGTGTTGTGATCTTCGCAACCCGGACATCCCGGTTGACGGGAATCGCCTAGCATGGTCCCTACGCGTGCCCCGGTGCTGCCGAACCCGTTGGTTCTCATGGCGGATCCCTACGTCTCGATCTTTGCGACCTGGACACCCCGGTTAACGGGGGTCGCCTGGCTCGGTCTCTATCGGGATGTGCGCTATCGGGACGTATGCTATCGGGACGTGCGCTATCGGGACGTGCGCTATCGGGACGTGCGCTATCGGGACGTGCGCTATCGGGACGTGCGCTATCGGGAATGTGTGCTATCGGGATAACATGTTTCTTTCTTTGTGCGCTATCGGGATGTGTGTTATTGGGATGTGAGCTATCGGGAAATGAGTTAAATTTTATGTGTGCTACCGGGATGTGTGCTATCGCACCGTGCGCTATCGGGACCCTCCCCGTCGGGTACGATCGGCGAGCTTCCTGGCCGCGCGACCGATATCCAACACTAGAATGTTACAAAAATTCCAAATGGAAGATTGCAAACTAGTAGCGACCCCGATTGACCTTAATGTAAAGTTAGATAATAGCAATTGTCCAACCACTGAATCGGAGACCGAAATAATGAAAGAAATTCCTTATCGAGAACTAATAGGTACTTTAATGTTTGCAGCAATTGTGTCGCGTCCAGATATAGGGTTTGCTGTCAATCAAGTGAGTCGTTTTCTTCACACTCCAGGAGTAAAACACTGGAAAGCAGCCAAACGCATTTTACGGTATTTACAAGGGACCAAGGAGCAAAGCATAATTTAATGTTGTTAATTTAAATTGTAATAATAGAGTTCTTAAGGTATATTGTGATGCTGACTTTGCTAACGACGAAAGTATTAAGAGTCAATATCAGGATACGTAAGCGTTCTAGCGAATGGTCCAGTTACATGGTCTTCTCGGCAACAAAAGTGCGTAGCACGTTCTACCACCGAAGCGGAATATATATCAGTTTCTGAGGCAGCGCAAGAAATAGCATGGTTACGTTTATTACTCAAAGGATTGATTGAACAGTCATTAACACCAACACAGCTATTTATAGACAATCAAAGTACCATGAAATTGGCCAAAAATACGGACTTTCACAAATTAACCAAACACATAGATGTAAGATATCACTACATACGTGAGTGCATAGAAAACAACATGTTAGAGTTAGTATACGTCATGTCAACAAAGCAATTAGTTGATTTTCTTACTAAACCGCTACCAAAGGAAAAATTTCTAAACAATCTCAAACTATTATCAATTGGCAGCTTATTTTCAAGGTAAAGGGAAAATCACTGAATGGTCAGTGGGAGTGTTGAGAATGATTTCATTTATCCTTATATGTATATGAGAAAACTTATATTTTATTTTTATTATTATTTGTACTTTGCGCCGATTTATCTGATCATTTCCTATTTGACTCATGTATTCGTGATAGCGCGACTACAACCTTTTTGTTCGCTTACTTCCGCCTTAGATTTACTCTCTTACTTGGCTGTAAAGAAAGGTACGTTTTCAATAAAGGATCTTTAAATCAAGCAAAGTTCTTTCGTCTTCTTCCAAGAAGTCCTAACCGACTGCGCCTTCACGCTTATCATAAGTATAACACTAAGTAGGTTTTTATTTCACAAATGGAATTTGTATCTACGCGATATATTGGATAGTTTCGTGTACACAAGTATTCGCTGTTGATTTTTGTACATTTTTGCAAGTCGTTATTATTAAGAATTATATATGTATGTCGTTCTGTATCGATAGCTATAAGGGGATTAACGACATCTATAAGTGAAAAAATGTTATCGTGTTTTGAAGTGGGTAATGGAATTACTTTTATTATTTCGTATTTTGGTAATGAGGTTAAAGGAAATCGTAGAATGGTATAAATATTTTCAGTATCGCAATACGCGCTTATGGTCGCGAATTTTTCTATTGTTGGCCATTCTTCCTTTTTTACTCTAAACGGAAAGTAAAGTCCCTCTGGTAATTGAAAATTCACATCTTCAAGGCCTTCTATTATTTGATCAATAAGCGTTAATCGAGGATGCATAATTCCTTTTTTTTACTGATGTTAGATACTCTAATATATCTTCGATATCACGTGTTAAGTCTGCTAATATCGCATTGATTATTATAAAGTTTTCGTGTATGTTATTTTGTCGTTCGTTTTCTAACAATTGTGTTCTTAGAATTTTTGTTGTATTTGCGAGGAGGTATTCGTTATTTTGTATCGTTTATTCTGTCTCGTCAATGTGAGCTATAGTTGCGTGCATTACTTTAATTTGGTTTTTTATTGAATGTTGCGTTACTTGTGCGTTATGTAGCATCGTCAACTGTTCGTTTATTAGTTTTTCGTCATTAGCGTCCATAATTCCAAATAATGATTTGGCAACTGAGCCTAATCCGTCAATTATTCCTCTTTTCTGCATTGTTGGTTGTTTATATATAGAAATTATTCTTTTTATTAGACGGTTCGTCCTTTGATATTCTTTTTCTACAATGGCGTTGAAATTTTCACATGTTTCTCTTTTTGCGACTGCTATCATTTTGCATAAATTTTGTGTTTTTTTATATATATTTCTAGTTGTGCTAACCTTCTCGTAAACGTTGTGATATTTATTTTGATGATTAATTTCCAGAATGATTCCACTTGATGTAATTTTCGTAGTTTCTCAAAATATATTCCTGGATGATGAGTGAAGTTTTTGATTTCATATAGCGTTTTCGTTTCGTTAAGTTCTTCTGCGAGACATAATGTTGTCTACAGTATAATTCCGTAATGTAATACAAGATTATTTATTATTTTATTTATCCTTTTTAAAGTATTTATTTTATTATTTTTGTTCAGTTAAGTTTTCATTATAAAGTTTTTTATTTGAAGAGTAGCTGGATGCTGTGCACCGTTGCGCTGCGGCTATCTCGCACCTGTTCATATTTCGCTTATGGGATTAGTTTCTATCAGTTCTTCTCGTCTTTATTTTTATCATATAGCAATTCTTTGAAGTCTATTTGTTTATTTGTTTTTAATTTGTCAGCGTTTTTGAGATCTCTTCTCATTGTTGTTGCCGAGTACGTTTTCAATAATGCCTTGTCTGTCTACCTGTGCGACTCGAGTGTTTCTTGGATTTTATCGATATGTGTGATCGTCGCGATTTTCGTGAGAACATTCGGGGTGTTGAGGAGAGTGATGGTATTGAGGAGGATGGTGTTCCTCCTGTGGGCGATGACGAGGATTTTGGTGGTCCTCCTGCGGAGAATGACGGGGATTCTGCTGGTCCTCCTGCAGGGTATGGCGAAGATTTTGAGGAGGAATATTTTTTCCTTTTGCTGGTTGTTCTTTGGATCGTGGTGACCTTCCCGTGGGGAGCGGAGTCTCAATGACCTCGTCCAGGAGGTCGTCAACCTGGTTTTACATGATTTGCTTCATTTTGTTCTTCTTCTGAGGAACTTTCAAGGCGATTTGACTTTCTTTTAATTCTATGTCCCCGTCCCATCTCTTTAGAACTCTCATAATTGGAGTCATAAAGAAATTGTTTACACGCCTCAACTGCATTGATATATGTATCTGAAAACAAAAGATTTAATTATACATGGATTATACATAGAAATAAATAGAAAAAGAAACATGAATAAGTTGTTGACAACATGGTCAAAGAGGACCATATTTCATATCATCTGAAGTTCAATCTTCTTTCAAAGAAAAATACTATTGAATTAATAGATTAAATTAAAAATTAAAAATAGATTTAATTAAAAAAAAACTTTAACCTTGTAAATAGTTCAATGAAATCCCTCAAGAGTGTTTTAATTTCACAGTAAATCAACTTTACTATGAGAATTTTTTTAAATAAACGCTTACCATAAAATCGTTTCACTAAAATATCTAATGATGACCAGGATGGATGGGCTGACTTTTCTTTTCGAACAAAATTCCCAGCTATCTTAGAATCAGTAGGCCATTTTATTTTGATCTTCATGCCTATATCCATTTCAGTCTCTAGCCATTGAGCCAAGCCAATATCGTAAAACTCGCTGTCAGAATCTTCTTGATTTATAAATTTAAACACGACAAACTAGAAATATGAAGAAAATATTACAAAAAAGAATTTACAGCAACACAACGAAGAGCTAAATACTAATGTACCTTTGATATAAGCTAAGCAGAAGAGTGCAAGTTTAGCTATTACGCTAATTAAAAGAACACATTTACATATAATATAAAGTAAAGAGATTATGGGAACATTGATTGTATATGAACCAAAGGTACACACACGTATGAATTCCCATCTGGTATAAGCCAGCATTTAGCCTCAACTTGTTCAAGATGAAAAAAGACCTTTCGCTTTTCCAAGTTTGATACTTTAACAATACCCAAAATTGAAGAGCGCAGAGGATATTTATACACATCTGCATAATACTTAAATGAAAATCCCACTAAAATCACTTGTCTACCCTGTAGAATTATATTTTGAAGACACACAACTTCGCCTGTTTTGGTTTTAAAACAAGAACCTTTTTTGTTGACTTTCAGCACAATACCATTAACAGAGACACATCTAAATTGTGAGCCTTCAACATTATCTTCAGGCAGAAAGTGTCTCATGCTAAGCTGAATATGATTGTTATCCTCTAAAACAATGTCAACGTTGCAATTTCTTTCAAGATCTCTGTATGCAACTTGATGCAGTGGTTTATAGCCGGACTGCAAAAGTGATTTGATAGATTTTAGTTTGTTCTCAAAAGGACGTGCTGAAGGATTCCACATTCCCATGTTCAGCACACTCCTGTACCAAATGGCACAGGGAATGAACATTGTACACAACAAATTTGTCACCAAATATAACTGCAGAATGTGTGATAAATAATTTGAGCAGTTTGTTAGCATAATCAAGATGAGACTGTACTAGAATAGGGCTGCTAAGAATGTACAAGCCACAGTGCAAAAGAAGAAAATGCTTATAAACATTGTTGAGTATATTATTTTTAAAAATAACAATTCCATCATACAAAAGAATTCTACGGAATTCTGTGGCCTTATAATGTGCCAAATTGAACTCTCTTGGCTTTCTATTAAAATCTGTAGGACATGAGGTTTCAATTGCTTGAAGAGCAACTGTGATTGCATTCACTGCTGTATAATGCAGCTTCCAAGGACCATTCCATTTCATCCATGCAAGTAATAATCTTTTAAACACTCCAAAATGAACAAGATAAAGAACATCCAATCGAAATTGACTAATCATACCTGTTGGAATAACTTCAAGAGGAGATTCAACTTGATGATGAAAGGGCTGTTCTCTGTTCGTGAATGATTCATCAGTTCTTAAAGACTGATCTAGCTGTAAATATGTCATTCGATTTTGAATCCACTCACCAACTACGGTACATTTTTCGCAAGCGTAGTATCCACCATGCTCAATTATTCCCTTTATTAAGGCTCTGGCAGGAGCATCGCAAATGTAATGTCTCACGATAAATTCATAAATATGATTATTATAAATGTATCCATTTTCTGACAGATCTTGAATTTCCAAAACAAAATCCATAAGAAATTCATTAACTTTAGGATCACTGTTGCCATGATGCACTGCTATGATACATGGCTCATTTTTGCTTCCAACTAGTTTGCCTAAAATTGGCCAAAATTTTTGCTTCGAGCTTTTTGAGAGAGGTAACCCGTCTACATTGACGTCAATAGTTATTTTATTAAATCTTTGTAAATATTCTTGAAGATTCATGCTATCTAAATTAGCTCCGACACTTTTATACCACATTTGGTTATTATCTTCTAACTCAATCACATCTAGATGTTTTGGAGTTGCAAGAAGAGTCTTGTAGCTGCGTGGCACCTCAGGAAAAACTGAATGAAGTTGAGTTAGGAGAGCATCTAATTTTGTCATAGATAAACATCCTCCTTGTAAAGCCCATTGTCTAATTGTTTCATAAACGTATAAACCTCGTTCATGATCATCAATAAATGCAATCGCATTATCATCATCATCATCATTTCCATCTTCATCACTATTATTCTGATGAAACTCATTGAACTCGTCACTATCAGATTCGTTAATCTCTCTAATATTTTCTCCTAATTCTTCTTCACTAACATTTGCTGAACCGCTGCTCTGAGCATCATCAACAACTCCAACTTCCGACTCTGTTTGCTCTTCAAATATTTGCTCAAAACTGTAGTTACTTATAAGCGCAGACTCATCTGACGATGAGGATACATAGTCATTAGGATATGACTGGTTAAGTATTCGTAAATAATTATCTACTTTTATTTTACGCGTTTCAGTTTTCTGAAACTGCCGGTTAAGCTTACGCTTCAACGCTTTCTTATTCATCTGAAAAAAAGTAATAGTTCACATTATACAGAGTGTTAACTAAAGACCGTCCACTAAGTACATAGCGTTATTTCTCACGAAAAATCTTAAATCATTTTTTCCTATAACGCTTAATAAAGTATTAATTATTGTGTAAAAATAATCTAATTGGCGTCGTTCTTTAGCCGGGAGTACATTAGTGAGCCGGGCGCCTGGTAGTATGGATTTGTTGTTAAGTTCACCACGCATACTATTTAACACGACTCAGTAATGTACTCCCGGCTAAAGAACGACGCCAATTGGATTATTTTTACACAATAATTAATATTTTATTAAGCATTATAAGAAAAAATGGTTCAGGATTTTTCGACTCAATTTTTTGTGAAAAATAACGCTATGTACTTAGTAGACAGTCTTTACACCCTGTATAAAAGAGTGGTAAAGTAAAAAAATCCTGATTGCTATTTTCAATCATAGGAAAAAATCATAAAAAGATAAGCCATTGTACAACTAACAAAAAGACCAAATTGCACAAATATAAATTAAGCAAAATCTGCCAGTGGTGTTAAGAGGATTGAAATAAAGAAGGTAATACCAATAATAACCAATTAAAAATTCATGCTTTTCAAATTTCAACGAAGAACTGAGAGATTTCCTTAACACCATGGGGATATTTTTATTAGAAATAGGTGGAAAACTGTTAGGAAATGTTTTTAGGTGTTAATCCACAATCTATTTAAACACTGACATGTAAACATCTACACATATATTCTCATCTATGTTCTCCAAAATCTTAATTTCCAATATCATATTATATACACACATCGGACAAAAATGCCTACAAGTATGAAGTTGGCTGCGTTCAGAGTTTATCTTTTTATTTTCAATGTGGAAGCCAGTACAAGGAAAAAGATAAACTCTGAATACGGCCAACTTCATACTTGTAGACATTTCTGTCCGAGTGTACATACATACAAATATATATGTATATGTATATATAACAGTTTATGCAATCAACAATTTATGACTACATGTTATAAATACATATTTGTTATAATAATACAATTACAACTACTGTTGTACACTGAAACATATTTTATTTGTTAAAATAATACAAATATTTTATATCAGAAAAAAACAAGTGCTCGATAGTTTATTAATTAAAATTATACTCATCCGATTTATGAGCGTGCTTTATATGAGCGTGCTTTAAATTATTAGAAATTTAGAATTTCTATCTTGTAATAAGTATAAATCACGTAATAATATAAAGAATTTTGTGGATAATGTAAGGGAACATAATAGGTATTATTTAGTATTGTGCAAGAGAGAAAGAGAAAGATGAGTTTTTAAGTGAGTTTAAAGTGGCTCTAGAATATTTATAAAATGTCAGATGTACTAGTCTCCTTAATACCCATTATTAAAGTCAATAAAATGCAATTTTTTTTCGTATATATATGTATACAAGATGTTTCAAAACCATCAGAGGTTCACTTAAGTACACATCTTTGGTCGATTAGGAATCGATTTTTCCTTAGCAAAAGAGTATAAAAAAGTATTTACTGTAACTTTTCAATTTTTTACATATATTTTTATAACAAAATCTTAAATTAAAATTTAAGATATATTTTTTAATCTAAACTTAATTGAAGAACATAGTTGTTTATTTTGTTCCTTGAAAATAAATTTTTATAAACCTTTTCTTTTTTGTTCAATCGCTTATAAATCGAAAGTGATTAAGTTACAGCATTTTTGCTAAGAAAAACTTGCTTATAAATTGACTAAATGTGTCGTTTAATGAGCTAATGCTTTTGAGATATCTTGTAAGTATACATATATGAATATGATCTCAGCTTCCTTGTACTATCTTTCATCTACAGATCTTTAGACTAATTTAAAGTTGACAAAGAGTTTTAATTCTTGAACTGTAAATAATTAAAAATTCAGCGATTTTCTCAAATTAGCAGGGATGTGTAAATGTCTATATATAAATATATATTTATAAGTACATTGTATAATAAGAAATTTAAATTGAAAACTAAAGATATTTAGGGTTATTAAATTGTATTAATTATAAATTGCATTTATTTTTATTATTATTAAAAATATTTAAAATTGGATGTTGAAAAGTCATAAAATTTCCTTTAAGAAAAATGCATCCCAAATTTATCAGGGAATCTATAGATGAACGGATATGCAGAGAATTTGGGAAGCTGCGTATATGAGTATATGCGTGTGAATGCGAATCGAAGAGATATGTGTATGCATGTGAAAAACATTTATAATAGGAACTGTCAAGTAATGTTTGCACTAAATAATGTACTAAGTACAGGTTCCTTTATTCGATTATGTAACATATAATATACATATATATATAAATAAAAAAATATATGTGTGCGTGCGTGCGTGCGTGCGTGCGTGCGTGCGTGCGTGCGTGCGTGTGTGTATGCACATATATATTTCAAGATGGGATATAGAATGCCATTATTTGAGCACGAATGCTTTGCGAGTTTTTTTATATAACGAATCTTGAATGAAGTCTAGTGATGCATAAAACTAGTCATAGTAAAATAATCCATTATGTTCTATTGTTAAATCCAATTTTAAATATAGTCATGTCACCTTGTATAAAATAGGAAGATTATTCTGTGCAATGATTATGATAAGATCAAGTATAGGAAGTATTCCGATATTGGCGAAAAATGGAAACATAACGTAATTTCTTACGAAATGTGAAGTCGAGTTTTTTAAATCTTACCCGTTTTATATTAAGTAAGCATATCAATATTATCAAAAGTATCAAATAATATCTATACATTTCCCACTTTTTTTTCACGCGCAATAATTTGGACATTAACAAAAAATTTTAATCTCTAGCTTCTTTAAAATAAAAATTTAATACTTTTTAAACTTGTACAGCACATATAACAAGGTATTTCAGAATTTTGATATTTAATTGTGCAAGTAATTTATAGTTGATAAATTATATCAAGAGGCACGGTAGTGTCTCGAGCGCCAAGTTACGCGAACTGAGCGCCGAGACACTGCCTGTGCCTCTTTAACGCGAGACGTCGTATGAGAAAATCCATCGATTATCGGATCATCATTAATGACTGAACCGATCAAATTCTAAGTAGGCTCAATCGAAAGCTTGGGATCGATTTATATAACAAAAGTATTTTTATTTTTTTTCTACGTGAACTACAAGCGGAGATATCGCAATGTTAATTTTAAAAAAGTCGAAAATGGGTAATTTTCATTTAAGAAACGTCGCCCCAGCAATATATATAGCTAACATAGCTAAAATGTCCAGGTTCGCTTTTTTGCCGCAAGAGCGCCACTGTTGAGAGAGAGAGAGAGAGAGAGAGAGAGAGAGAGAGAGAGAGAGAGAGAGAGAGAGAGGAGAGAGAGAGAGGAATATACCATACTGGGTGCGTTCCACTTATCGTCCGTAGCGACCACGACCACGACCGCGATATTTGCCGTTCCATTAGCTTGTGGGCGCTGCGAACGAAATCTTAAGTGGAACGAGTTTTGTGTAGTAAGATGGATGCCAAGATGGATACCATCAAGGTAATAATGCTGCGCTACAGAAATTGTGACACAAGTGAAGATTCATCGAGTTCTGATGACGAATGGAAAGTGTTGTTTTATAAAAGAGAAAAGCGTAAACATCGTCCACGAATTCAAAATTATATCGATCATGTTGTGGTTAGTTACATGGGACACGAATTCAAGAGTCATTTTAGGTTAGTAATTAAACATACGCTTTACTTTATTTTATAATATATCATATTATAAAAAATATTATTTGTACGTGTAAGCGTGTGTGAATAATTGGAAATAAAGTTATGTATAATATATATTTTTTTACATAACTTTATTTTCAATTATCCACATATGCTTACATATATGGCTTACAAATGGTTAATATTAACATTTCTTTTTGTTTATAGAATGTCAAAAGCGACTTTTCAATATCTATTAGAAATACTGAGACCATATTTGACCAGAAAAATAAAAGGATGTCCTATGATACCAGCTTCTCATCAATTAATGATAGCTATTTGGAAAATGGCAACTATGGACTCTTACAGGTACAATATAAATTTTCAAAATAATGTAATGAATAATTGTTAATTTACAGTAAAAAATATTTAATAAATTTCTCTTTTAAAAATCTATTTGCGATAGATTCAATGTTGGAAGAGCAACTGCTGTTTGAGCTGTGCGAAGGGTTACCCGTGCACTTTTTTTAAATTCTTCAACATTTATTAAGTGGCCTACTGGTGATCTTGCTACAAGAGTTATGCAAGGATTTAGAGAAAGCAGTGGATTTCCAAATACCATTGGGGCCATTGATGGTACCCACATTCGAATTGATGCGCCAAAAGAAAACCCTGTCGATTACGTCAACCGTAAAGAATATCATTCGATACAATTACAGGTAATAAGAATTAATCAATTGATCATAAATACAATTTTTTAGAAATGTTTCGTTATGTACGTTTATATTTATTTACAGTTAGTATGTGATCACAGAACTTTGATCACACACTGTTATGCTGGGCATCCTGGGTCAGTTCATGACCAGCGAGTTTTTCGCCAATCTGAGATAGCAAATTATTTAAATGATGAAGAGAAATTCCCAGCAGACAGTCATTTATTGGGAGATGCGGCATACGAGCTTCATCGACACTTATTGACTCCCTTTAGAGACAATGGACACTTAACAGAGGCACAAAACAATTATAATTATCGCCTGTCTGTAGCCAGAGTTACAGTTGAAAGGTACATCGGTTTATTAAAAGGGCGCATGAGAAGTCTATTGCACTGTTTGCCTATGTCAAGAGTGGATTTAATGGCAGAATACGTGATAGCGTGTTGTGTAGTCCACAATATCTGTACATTAAGAAGTGATGACATCGAAGTTATCACCGTACCCCCAGCCTTACAAGAATGCAACAGAGCTGAAGAAAATTTGCAAAGAGGACAGAATGCTGGCGGAGTTGCCAAAAGAAATTTGATTATGCACTTTATTATAAGATTAAAAAATCATGATGTATGTAGTTTTTATACGTGAATTTTTTAAATAATATGTACTTTTCTTATAAATAAAAATGTCATTAAATATTAAAACATTACTTGAAAATTTGAAATAAATGTTTCATTATTCTTTATTTAATTTTAACCTTACAGTTTTTCAGATCTAATTATAAAAATAAAAAATGTAAGAAGATATGCAATATTTTATTAATTTTAATACAACTTTGTGTTGTGTATAACATGTCACATATTTAATATCGATATCTTATGTATAACATTAGTTTCATACAAAATAAAAAAAAATATTAAAATAAAAATACTTTTTTCCCTCACGCAAAATAATTATTAAAATTGACTTAAAGTGAGATATCACAAAAGAAAACGTTAAAAATAACATGAAAAATAACATAAATAAAACAAACAGTCTTATTCTTCAGTAATGGCTGAACGACCGCACCGACCCACGTGCGAACCACGAGCGTCGTGAGCTCGATGCGGTCGCGATCAATGACGTCATCTATGACGTTTTGAACGCGACCACGACGATTGCGGTCGTTATGTGGAACAGGTTTGAAGGCGTTGCGAGCGTTGCGGACGATAAGTGGAACGCACCCACTACCATCATAACCATAACCTCAATGTGTCAAAGAAAGAAAGAGTCAAGATGTGTAGGTTATGTGTAGTGTATATGTGTTATTATGTGTATGTATGTATAACTAAACTGTGTAGTACAATATGTAATACTTGATATTCGATTATTACCGTTGCCCGTGATCATGACGTGTTATCACGCGACGTTATTTTTAATTTAATTAATATATATTTATATTTATTGAAGTTAAATTATTTACGATCAATGAACAGGATATTTACGACTGTTACGACAATCTGTTTACGATAATATTACGCTTCTAAAAATGCTGATCCTACAATGTAGGTGTACGTGAATGCCAAAGAGTAATCATATGTAGGTGAAAGAAATGCATTTAGATACGTAATACATGTAAAGTGCTTGCGATCTCTTCAGATACAGATCTCTATAAATAAGTATATATGTATTTAATACGTTTAAGCGCTGTTGATAGAATATAGTTTTAGCAATTATTAATGTTACAATATCGGGAGTACTTCTATTGCGGCATGAAATAATAAGCAATAACATTAATAATGAGGTTCTAAAATTCGAAACATTTGAATTTGCATCGGTTTTGTTGAAGAAAGAGAATTCAGTTTCAAATAACATTGATATATTAATTATATACAAAATGACTTCAATAATTATTTTATTATGTAGGACGTTAGGTAGAACACAGGATTGAATAATAAAAAAAAAAAGAACAATCGATGCATTGGATTATGCTCACTTTTAAGTATAATTTAAACGAACGCCAATTTTTCGATAAAAGACCTAAAAATATATAGTTAGAAAGGAAATTCCTTGCATATTTATTATTTAAATAAAAATAATTGAATAGTTACAGAAACTTTTATGGTATTTGAATTATGTGATTCTTATGAGGAATGATTATTCCGCTAAGATCATTTCTCTTATTATTCTGTTTCTATTGATTTAATTATATAACATTCTATTCAAGGAAATTATTTGTATAAATCAATTACGAATACAGGGTTGCATAAAGTCGCATGCAATGGAAGAACTGTAATTTATTCCAGCGGCTATAAAGATTGCCTAAGAGAAAGGCTGTTGTTTCAAATGTATCGTTAAGCATTGAATATGTTCAGTGCTTGTAGGTAAAATCAATTAATGAGTGACAGCTCTCTGTTAGCATCATGTCAGGTCAGAAACAAGTCTGAGCGACAGACCTCCGTTAGAATCTGGTCAGATTAATTCCTGATTTGAGTCGATTCCGAAGAACCGCTCGTCTTGCATTCTATGAACTGCGAATTAGATTATCTTTCAGACATATTTTTATTCTGACTGCTCGATAAGAGACAAAACAAAGTTCTGATATATACATATACATATATATACACATATATATATATATATATTGTATTTAGAAAAAGATACATATGTATAATATATTTATTCTTATATAGATATAGGCTTTCCATAATTTCCGCGATTCCAATCGTATTTATACCAATTCTTCATTGATTTAAAGTAAATTATTTTTTAACATTTTTCTATAAATATTTCTATAACTTTTATAATTAAAATTCTATTAGAGAAAAAGAGAGAGAGAAAGAGAGAGAGGGAGAGAGAGAAAGAGAAAGAGAAAGAGAGGGATAAAGTTCGATATAAAATAAAAGGATAAAATCTTGTTATCCATTTGCGTCTCGTGAAAATACATACATTTTCGTTTACTTGTAACGAAAAAATTATTGATATTATATCTTCGTTAAAATAATTAAGATTAATAAGAGAAAACTGATAAATAAAAGGAAGTGCGGAGAGAGAGAGAAAGAGAGAGAGAGAGAGAAAGCTAAATTGTATATATCCTTTTATATATATTATATAATGATGTTTTAGGAATTTTCACCATACACGTAATGGTATATTTCAATATTTAACAGAAGAATTGCACAAAATTTTACTCAACATTACTAATTTTTTTTCTTTGAATTATTACTTTTATTTATTTTTTGTATTGTATTACAGACTACCTTTTAGAATATTTATAGTTTAACCATAGTTTTAAAAATTTCATACTTTTTGATGATAAACAATAACTTAACTTATATAAAAATTTTGAACCTTATAGGCACGCCCACGCCCGCGGCCACGACCGCGACCGCGGCCACGATCGCGACCGCGGCCATGGCCACGGCCGCGATTGGCCTCACGCCACTGTCGCCATAGATGTTCGTTGCGACCAGACCTTGCCCAGCGACGTGCTAAAAAAAAGAAAAGAAAAAATTATTAATATATTAATTTAATAATTATATATAATTATATATATATTTGTTTTTTTATACTTACGCCTTTCAGCAATACTATTCGGCCCCGGCTGTTGCTGCTGCTGCGGCGGCGGCGGCCCTGGCTGTTGCTGCGGGGGCGGCGGCGGCCCCGGCTGTTGCTGCTGCGGGGGCGGCGGCGGCGGCCCCGGCTGCTGCGGCCCCGGTTGCTGCTGCTGTTGCTGCGGTGCCATCGACATCGATGGCACTGCCTTATTCGACCGTTGCACGTGCGTCTCTAACTGAGACGCACGTGCACGAGTGAAATCTTCATCAATTCCTTCAATGGAATAATCCATTTGGGAACTGAAAAAGAAACAAATTTTATTAATTTCTTAAATATACTTTATATAATAAGTATTCTCTATCAGACTTTCTACTTACACGTGATCCTCTCCTAACGCCATATTTCTTCTTTATGATCGTCTTCTTAAGGTCGTCGCACTTTTCTTCGTCATTGACATTGAATAGGTATTAGATGCATATGCATCTAGATACATTTGGGTAATGTTTTTAAGAACATCCCCTAAGGATCTGATAGATAGATCGATTATTGATACGCGACTATTGTAATGTTTGATTCATGACCGTTTAACAGATGGTTATTGTGTGCGGATAGCGGATACATTGTTGTGAATACGACGAAACGAATAGATACGAGGAAAAAGATTTGAAGTTTCTTTAGTAAGTATGAAATTAAAATAAATATCAGTATATATGCTTGTACATTAGGTTATTATTGGGTTAATGTACATCAACTTTTGACATTCATACTCATGACCGTTCAATAGAGGTTATTGTATGATCGCGTGATGTGATATTTGATCGAGGTAAATGTTAGTTATTTTAGTGGCACCTTGTTGTCTCTATCAAATCAATCTTTAATCTAATTAGTGAAAATTATAGTTTGTATATTTTTTTCTCAACAGATATGTTATTCTATCGTGTCGATTGCGGACACTGTAAATACAGATAGATACGGTGAATAGTAAGTATCAATCAAAATAAATATTAGTATATGCATGTATATCAAGTCATTATTGGTTTAATTTATATCGATTTTTTATATATTTTAACTGTACAAGTTAATTAAAACAAAGTAAACATTAATGACTTTGATCTTGACATTTGTTTTAAAGAGGAGGCTAATAATTAATAATGTTTACTTTGTTTTAATTGGTATATAGTTGGCATATTAAACGAGGAAAAAGGCCATTATTTATAGTCTAAGACAATCTTTAAGCCCGCATCAGACTATGGATTGGGATTGGGATTAGATTGAAATTTGACCAATCAGAACAATGTTCACAGAATTACTTTATATTAGCTTTATTTCTGATTTATCAAATTCAAATCTAATTCTAATCTCAATCCGTACTCTGATACAGGCTTAAGTAACATCCTAAAACTTATTAATGCTCAAACAGACGCATTTTTGACACAATTTTCAGCGACTTTATTTGCAATGTTAAAGATCTTAAAAAATTTGAAAAGTATCGTTTCTTATGTAAAATTTTACGCACTTTCAGATTCCATTATCAGAATTTGTATAAAATAAAGTTCAACAAAGTTATGGCGACTTTTAAGTCGAAAAATCAATACTCTTTTTCACATCGACATAGTATAAAACTCGCAGCTCTTTCCGCAACCATTGATGCACAAAATAGTTGTATTTTAAGGGGGTCTGCAATAAGTTGCAAATGTCTTGTTGCTAGTCGTAAATAACATAATTGATTGATTTTGACGAATAACATCGCTGTATCGCAACATTAGCGACTGGCGACAAGGCATTTGCAACTTATTGTAGAATCCCCCCTCTGAGGGATTAAATTTGTTAAAATTGTCATTTTCATTTAAAAATGGCGGATAAATTGCAAAAAAATTTACAAATTCGTATTTTCTCCACAATATCAATAGACATAAATTCGTCATATTGAAAATTGTGTATTTGATCGAAAATGAACTGCGATTATCATTATTTTCAGTGATAATAAGTCGTTAATTATTCGAAATTTATGAATTATTGTGAAACAAATTTAGTCGTTAATTTTAAATAAAGATGACAATTTGGACAAATTTAAAAAATATGCCTTCAAAGTACAATTATTTTGTGTACCGATGGTTGTGAAAAGAATTAAGAATTTCATACTATGTCGATGTGGAAAAAAAAAGAAATTAAAAGTCATAACTTTTTTGGACTTTATTTTATACAAATTATGATGATGGATTCTTAAAGAGCATAAATAAAATTTTACGTAAGAAACGATACATTTCAATTTTTAGACCATTAATGTTGCAAATAAAGTCGCTGAAAATTTTGTTAGAAATGCGTCCGTTTAGGCGTTAGTGGGTTAAAATGCTAATACAATCCTGTGATTGATTCACAACATTTTTAAATTGTTACTTAAGATGATCTTAAATATAAGATCTGACTATGAATACCGGCCATAGACTAAAATTTTCAGTAATTATATAAAATTTTCAGTAATTATGGGCGGTATTCATAGTCAGATCTTATATTTAAGATCATCTTAAGTACAGTCTTATGTGATTCTAAACTAATCACAGAGCCGAATTAGCATCTTAAGACATTACTTAAGACGATCTTGAAATAAGAAATAAGAACTGACTATGAATACTGGCCTATATAATGGAGACATTTTAATGTTATCATATATAAAATGATATTTTTTGTTTCAGGATCACATTATACAGGTATCTTTTATATTTCTGTTATTTCTTTTTCTGTCTCTGTTTCTATCTTTCTATTTTTTTTTATATTTCTATTATTTCTTTTTCTGTTTTCTTTTTCTTTTTTCCCTATTTCTATATTTCTATTATTTCTTTTGCTGTCTTTTTCTTTTTTTTTATTCTTTTTTCTTTCCTTTTGTTTCGTTTTCTTTCTTTTTTTTTAAATCACAAGGTTGCTGTGCGCCAATACAAGGTTGCTGTGCGCCAATAAATATCAGGTTGCTGTGCGCCAATACAAGGTTGCTGTGCGCCAATACAAGGTTGCTGTGCGCCAATAACAATTACAATTTAAGATTTTAGATTTAAGAAAACTTTGAATTATTTCAATTTTTTGATAGCTAAATTGTCAAAACTATTGCGTTGATAATTGTTCTTGTAATACGAAGTGAGCCAAGTAAAAGGACCAATCAGTATCGTGGAAAAGAGGTAACAATAATTTCGAAACTTTCAACTGTTGATAGTGCAAAAAAATGTCTATAGAAACAAAAGTAACGTTTCCGATAGAAGCTAAAAATATTATTGCTCAAGGTAGATGGTTAGAAGATATGCATATAGAGCATTTTTATCATCTTTTAAAAAGTTGCTCCGATTAAAGACCAGTTAGTACACTGCAAAGTTATATTCTTGATGATACAATACCATCTATGTCAGAAAGTAAGAAACATATACAGATTTATAGTTCTGATTTTGATTTACATAGTTGTGAATCTGATTCACTGGATTTGTGTAAGTTAAATGAGTTATTGAATGTGAATGGACATTGGGTGTGTAGTTACTATGATACAAAAAACATATGTATTTACGATTCATCTAATAAAAGGAAGTTGCATAAACATCATGAACAATTTTTGAAACGATTATTTCCATTTTACCCCTTTGATAATAAAAAATCTATTAAATTTCCTACTGTACAACAACAACCAAATTGTAGTGATTGCGGTGTTTTTGCAATAGCTTTCACTATTTCATTACTATTTAACATTAAGCCTGAAAAAGTAAGATATGACATTAGCTTAATGCGTTCGCATTTAATTAAAATTTTTGAATCCAATGTTATTGAGCATTTTCCTCAAGATTTAAAATTTGGTGTGCCTCAGAAAGTGTTTCCATTGGCAGTAATAAGAGCAAGAGAGGTTGATGCGCTTCGTAAACGTACAAACCGTCGATATGAAAAGAAACAACAGAAATCGTCGAATGAACAAAAAGATTATGAGTCTCAACTAACTAAAACAGAATTAAATAACAATTCTTTTATAAATAACAAAGAGAAAAATAGCTTCAACATTCACGATATAAGCAAGAATATAGAAAATGAAGACGCTGCAAAACATGTGCAATATAGAAATAATTTTGTTAAAGAGAAACGTCAACGAGAAATGACACTGTCGGTGCAACAAAAAAGTATTATTGCTGAAGGCAGATGGTTAAATGATCTGCATATGGATCATTTTAATTATCTTTTAGAAACGTACTCAAATTATAAACCTGTTGGTACATGGCGAATACAATTAATGGACACAATACAACCTGCACCAAGGAATAAAAAGTACATACAGATATTACCTACTGAGTTATCGGGAAGCCATTGGGTGTGCAGTTATTATGATACAAAAAATATATTTATTTATGATTCTCTAAATACAAAAATATTAACCGGTGTCAGAAACAGTTTTTGGAAAAATTATTTCCAACGTATAACTTTATTAAGTGTCCTATTCAATTTCCTATTGTGCAAGAACAACCGAATTCCAACGATTGCGGTGTTTTTGCAATAGCCTTTGGTATTTCACTATTATTTGGTATTAAACCAGATAAAGTAAGATACAACATTAACTTAATGCGTTCACATTTAATAACAATTTTTGAATTGAATACAATCGAGCACTTTCCTCAAGATTTATCAATCTACAATGCTTCTCTAGAAGTATTTCCATTAGAAGTAGTAAAAGTAAAAGCTGAAGAAATTGACACGGTATATACAAAATGTCAATATGACAAGGAACAACAGGTATTGAATCAATCCCAAGAAAATTTTAATTCTCAGCAAAACAAGGAAAAGTTAAATAATTTTTTGAAAACGCAGAGTACACCAAAAGAACATGTACAATTAATAATAAGTGATATTTATATTGCGCAAGTTGATAAAAAGTTTCAAAATGGTATTACTCGAGAGGATAATGATTTATGTAGTGGCAACGAGCAAAAGAAAATAAAAGTTCAAAGTACGAATAATGAAAATAAAAACAAATATTCAGAACAATTAATGAAGTAGAACATAAATATAAAAATGAAAGTTATCGTGCTAAAAAACGATATCGATATCATCAAGACCTAGAAAATAATCGTGCTAAAAAGCGTTGTCGATATGAAAAGAATAGTCAGCGTGAACGAGAGAGACAAAGAGGAATACCTTCTGATCGTAAGTGGCTATATAATAAGCGATATTATCAAAAAAGAAATACTAATAATAACTCTATACTTGAAAAGAAAAATAATATTGTTACAAAGATTGCTAAAAATATTACTAAAAAGTACGTAAAGTCGGTTCGGTCAAAAGACTTTATAAAAATTCGCGGTAATTCGGTAATATTTGTTGAAAATATTTTACAAAAACTTAATATTACAAACAGCAATAAAAGTTATATTGAAAAACGATTAGAAGCTGAAAAAATAGTACGTTGGTGCATGAATATCAGAGACAATTACATTCGTAAAATATACAAAACGTTATATGAGCTTAAAAAGAAATCAGAAGTATGTTTGACTCTTGTTGAAGGAAGTTCTATATTTGATGATAAACTACGTGCGTTGTGTGGTGTATCTAGACATACAGCTTCGTCTGAAAATTACTTTATTGACTCTACGTACTACAATGTAATTTCATCTAAATCCAGCATAACTAAGCCTTTAATAAAGGACAAATCACGTATCGAGAACGTTTCTATATGTTATGATATAGCTTTGCCTGAAGTTAATATAACTGAATCTTTCCAAATGAATTTAAAGGGACAAATTGTTAATGTATTTTCTTCGATACAAGCACGAGCAAAAAATGCATGGTCGTGCAATAGTTTGTGTAAAATTAATCTTTTACTAATTGACCGATATCAAAAACTTTTGGAAGTTATAAATACATGTAATGTGAAGAATGTATCGAAACTGTTACAAAAAGTTTTTGAATGTACTGTGAAAACTTCGAATGATAAATTAGGTCATCCGAATAGCTGTTATATCGATTTGAATCTTTGTAAAGCGATGTTTGTTCCAATGCAATTGTTAGCACCTCATTTCCCACAAGTAAGGTATATTAGACGTTTGATTTATCGACTTAAAGATTTCCACGAAAAGACGTCAAAACTCGATGAAGCATTAACTTCTGCTGATTTAGATACTTTAAATGAAATAGTAACTTTAGCACAAGAGAAAGTAGATATGTACAAGCATGAGCAAACTAGTATAATTTTAAGCGATGACGATATTATTTCTAAATATCATAATGCGTTTAAGGCTTTGACTAAATGTTCTGTAGATACACCACGGAATATTTGTGTGTCATGTGAAAGACTTTGTTTTAAAAGGGACGTTTCTAAAATTAGTCAACTTCAAGCAGAGAGAGATATTCCAATTTGGAGAGACTTAATGGCGTATGTAGAGGAACGAAAAATTAATCCGCAAAATATATGTCGCTATTGTGAAGGGAAGTTTCGTAGCGGCTTTATGCCTGCGTATTGCATTCTTAATAATCTTTTCGTTAAAGATGTGCTCGAGGTAATATCGTCTCTCAATACATTTGAAAAAGTACTTATACAGAGAGCCAAAGCTTTTCAAACTGTTCATAAAATGGGAACAGTTAGCAATAAAAAAATACCTGAAAGGCAAAAGATACAAAAAGTTAAAGGTAGGATGTTTCATTTACCACTTCCTTTACAACAGACTTGGAATAAATTGTGTTCCGACACTGATCCAATAAACGTAAATCACGAACTGTATATTATAGTTCGAAATATTCCGACTAAATCAAAAATTATCTGGGAAGATTTTGTGGATATTAAAAAAGTATTTGAAGCGTTAATGTGGTTGAAAAATAATAATCCTTTGTATTCTCACATTATACTTCCCAATACTCATGATGAGATACGTTTGGAGAAGTTGAATAATCCTGAATTTCACATGGTGGAAGAAACGGAAAATGATCAAGAGATAGAAACTCATGCAGAAGTTACATTACACGATCAATGCGTGGCGATGTTAACGCAGAAAGATGAAAATGATAGTTATTACGAGCAATATACTGTATATCCTTTGTATGAAAAAAAGGTTAATAAGACTGCAACTGCTTTGTATCAAATGTTAAAAATTCAAGATTCACCTTTGGATAATCGCGAAAGAAATTTGGATTTGATGTGTTTTCCAGATTTATTTCCATACGGTATTAATGGACAGCATGATGAAACTAGACCGGTTAAACTTCAAGAGCATGAATTTATCAAATGTCGTTTGAAATCTAAGCATCCACAATATAGATTAAATCAACAATACTTATTTTATTTGTTAAATAATGCGAATATTCGCCAGTTAAGTCGTGGAATTTTTCATAAAATGAATATAACTGATCCACGGATTCGTTACACGGCTGCCGAATATTTAGAAGCAATGTCGAAAGAATTGCTGGAGTCCAATTTAAACACAATATTTTCTACACTTCGAAATACGGAACAATATTGGCGTAGACCGAGAAGTGATTTACGATGTATGGCACAACACTATGGACCTGCGACATGGTTTTTAACATTAAGTCCTACTGAATGGTTATGGGAAGATTTAGGTGAATATATTCGTGAAGTAAATGGATGGCACGACTCTTCGTTGAGCGTCAGTGCACTTGTTGCTGCAGATCCTGTATCAACGTCGAGATTTCTTGATAACAAATTTCAGGCAATGCTTGATTTTATTTGTTCTAAAGATCATCCAATTGGAGAAGTGACACATTACTTTTGGCGAAGAGAATATCAAGGTAGAGGTATACAACATTTTCATTTATTAATTTGGATTAAAGATGTACCTATATTTGGTGAATCCTCTATCGAAGAAGTCTTTCAATTTATTTTACAATATATAAGTTGCAAAATGCCAGACCAAAATATATCGCCATTATTGTACAGACGTGTCGATACGCATCAACGACATAAACATAACGATTATTGTCTTCGATCTAAAAAAGTATGACGTAAAGTTATTCGTAGATGTCGTTTTGGATTTCCTCGTCCCATTACTGAAACATTGATTATGAGAGATGTGGCAACTTCGATAGCAGGTAGAAAACAATTGAAACATAAAAGCAGATTGTATGATATTCCTCGAGCGGATAATGAGGATCTTATTAATGATTATAATCCTGTTATTCTCACTGCATGGGAAGGAAATATGGATATACAATTTATTGGTGAAAAATCAACAGTACTCACTTGGTATGTTACTAAATATTTGAATAAAGCTGGAAAAAGTGAACTGTCTGATTTTGATCTTGAGAGTAAGGATAATAAAAACAAATCATTGGCAAGTTATCTTTGGAATTTTGCTTTACGTTCCATGACACAAAGAGAATGTGGTGCTCTCGAAGCTGCTGATACATTATTAGGAATTTCTTTATATGGGACTGATCGAAATACAACCATAAAATGGTTAGATGTTCATCCCATACGGCGTAGGAAATTAAAAAGTCGTAAAGAAATTGAAGCTCTTGACAATGAATCTGTAAACATATTTTGTCCGTCTGTAATAGATAATTATTATCCGCAAAGACCGAAAGAATTGGAATCGAAGTCTCTTTATGAATTTATGCAATGGTACGACGTCACAACAATCAAACCGCGAAGTAAACATATTGAATATTATAAAATAGATAATAGTAATCGTTACATTAAACAACGACAACGTGGATGTCTTATAAATCATTATAAACCCAATGTTAATAAACAACCGGAAGACTATTTCTTTTCTTTACTGCTTATGTTTAAACCATGGCGGAAATTAGAGGATCTTAGAGATAATTGTGATACTTATGCACAATCATTTCATAACATAAAACTACATCTTACGAATGCATTGCAATATCACGAAAAACTAGAAGAATTACAAAAAGCATATGAAATTGTAAATGAATTAGTTCAACAACGTTTAGATGAAGATTCACAAAAAAATGTGTCTCAGGATGACCCTGACAATCCGATGGGTGTTTACAATATTGAAGCTGGTGAAGCGATGCAAGATTTTAGAGATCTTGGTAATAAAATGGATGAGAAGATCGATGTGTCTGAAATGATAGCAAAATTAAATACGGATCAAAGAAGAGTATTCGATAGAGTCATCGATATTATAAGTTCAGATAATTCTTCAGTACTACGATTATATGTTAGCGGAGAAGGTGGTACTGGAGAGAGTTTCTTAATTAAAACAATTAAATGCTGGATAAGACAAAATCTCAATAAAGATACCGCTATATCGGCACCTACTGGCATAGCAGCGTTTAATATAGATGGTTTGACAGTTCACAGATTGCTTCAGTTACCTGTTGAGCACGGTCAAACTCCTAAGTATACGCAATTGGCTGATCATGTGTTGAAAGTTTTACGAGCAGATCTTAAGGATGTTGTTCTTCTTGTAATTGATGAAGTGTCAATGATATCTAATTTGATTTTAATGTATATACATCTTCGAATGTCTGAAATATTTGACACTAGTGATTGTGAAGACGGTTGGTTCGGTCGAAGGCATATTCTTTTATTTGGTGATCTGCTTCAATTACCTCCTGTACGCGAAGATCCCGTTTTCGTGCAATTGTCAACTGATAAAATTAATAAATATATCGGTTCTCTAAATGCCATTAATTTGTGGACTACATTATTTGATTATGATGAATTGACGATCAATATGCGTCAACAAGGGGATGAGTCTTATAGACAGTTGTTGTCGAGAATTCGTATTGGTTTAGTGACAAAATCTGACTGTGAGATTCTTGATAGTAGAAAAATATCTTTCAAAGGTGATTCCTTTGAATCTAGATTGAACGAATTATGTAATTTTATTACTGATTTTCCGCCAGACGCTGTTTGTTTATTGCCTACTTGTCATATGTGTGATGTTCTTAATACTGCAATGTTAAGTCGCGTTACTGAGAAAGAGATAACATTAGTTGCCGAAGATATGATTGATTGTAAATCATATATGAAAAAGAAAGTATTAAAAGTATTGTCAAATAATGATGATGATAATTCTAAAATTGCTGGACTTTCAAAAGAAATTGTAATTAAGATTGGAGCAAAAGTAATGATAAGGCGTAATATTGATGCTACTTTGGGTCTTGTGAATGGTACAATAGCTAAAGTAATTTCAGTTGTACGAGATCCATCTAGCGATCGTGTAGAAGAAATCAAACTTCTTTTGCCATCGGGATCGGAACATTCAATTGAAAGAGCGTTAAGTTTGAAGTGATAGATAGAGTGTATGTTGTTAGAAAACAATTTCCACTGTGTCTGAGTTATGGAATCACTATTCATAAAAGTCAAGGTTTATGCTTACAAAATGCTATTATGGACATAGGTAACTCTATATTTAATTGTGGTCAAGTTTACGTTGCATTATCACGAATAACGTCTCTAGAAGGGTTGCATTTGATTAACTACGATCCTTCGGCAGTAAAAGCTAACGAAAAAGCCATTATTGAATATAATCGGCTGAGACAAATCCACAAACCAGAAGCAGAAATGATTACTGTTTCAAAAGAACGTTTTCGCAAAGTAAAAGATGCTCCATGGGCATTGTCAAAAGTAGTCGATTCTATTCAACAGGACTGTCAAGATAAAAAATCTCGGCAAAATATTACTTGGATTATAAATGGTTTTCAAAATATGGATAAAATTTCATGTTACGCAAATGCAGTATTACAATGTCTGTTAAATTTAAGTACCATTAGAGAAGCATTGCTTCTCTAATGGTACTTAAATTTAACAGACATTGTAATAAATCAGAAATGTGATAAATCAGATATTTTAAGGACGATAATGCATCGATATGAAAATAGAATGCGCGATTTGAATACATGTGCATTACGGCAATATTTAGGAGAATATTTCTCGATAAACATAAAACGAGATGCATTTGATTTTCTTACAGTCCTGTGCGCAAAATATGATTGTTTAAGACATTTGGTAGAGTGTAAAGTAACTTCTACTACTCGGTGTAAATCTTGTGAGAATACAAAAACAACTACTTATAATTATTTAATTCTTTCAATACCTATTAACAATTTAAAAAAGAAAAGTTATGATCTCAACGATATATTAAATGCTACATTGTCACATTGGTGTCAATCAGACAATAACGGATCATGTATATATTGTAACGGAAATGAAATATTATTTAAAAATGAGTTAACATTAGCAAAAGATATAATTATCATACATTTAGTATTATTTTCTTCACAAGATGATAAAGTAGTAAAGGAAATACGTAAATTTAATATAAGTGCTGTTCCAACGACTAAAGTATTAATAGCTGGACAATCGTATAGAGTAATGAATGCTATATTTCATAATGGTTCCAGTATTGAGGAAGGACATTACACAAGTATATGTAGAGAAGGAATGTCTAGTAGTTGGATTGAGGCTGATGATGCACAAATAAAGAAAAGACAATGGCCTAGAGGCGCTAAAGATCTTTACATACTTTTTTTACAAAAAGTAAGTAAAAAATAAATATACTGAACATATATTTGTATTAAAATAATTATTTGTATAAAAATATTTATTTGTTGGTTTTATATTATTTCCTTTATTTCTTACTTATATGGACGCACAACAAACGTTTTTTCTAAGTATTGTTTACATAATAATTACTACGAAATGTGTGAATATTACTACGAAATGTGTGAAATCACAACGAAATTACCTTTTGAAAAAAAGGTAAAAAAATGCACCAAGTATATGCGCTCAGAAAACGGCTAAAAATATTCTTGTACAAAATTACGCCTCAAAAAAGATAATAATTACTACAAAATGTGTGAAATCCTAACAAAATTACCTTTTCAAAAAAAGGTAAAAAAATGCGCCAAGTATACGCGCTCACACAACGCCTAAAAAATTACGCCTCAAAAAAGAACTCTTCTACAAAACTACGCCTAAAAAAAAAACCTCTTCCAAACCTAAAAAAGAACTCTTGTATTAATTATCTACAAAACTATACCTAAAAAAAACTTTTGTTCAAAACCTATAAAAAGAACTCTTGTATTAATTACCTTTCTACAAAAAAGGACATTTATTTTTCCTACAAAAAAATGTGATATCAAGAAAGTGCGCCAACTATAAAAATGGATAGTTTCATAAACTAAAACACTTATTTTTTCACTAGTAGTATTTTAGTAGTAGTATTTTATGTAGTAGTATTTTAATATCAATAGGCGGTATTCATAGTCTGATCTTATATATAAAATTGTCTTGAGTTTATCTTCAAATACTAATTATTTCATTGATTACGAAGCATTTGAAGATGAATTCAAAACGATCTTAAAGATAAGATCCGACTATGAATACCGCCTATTGATATTAAAATATGGGCTGCTGTGCGCCGATATAAGGCTGCTGTGCGCCGATATAAAGCTGCTGTGCGCTTACAAAAACCGGTTGTTGTGCAACCATATAAGTAAGAAATAAAGGAGATAATATAAAGCAAACAAGTATTTTTATACAAATAATTATTTTAATACAAATAAAGATTTTAATATATTTTTACATATAAATATTTAAATACTACATACATATAAATAAATATTTTATCGCACACACGCACGCAGTGAGAGAGAAAGAGAGAGAGAGAGTTAGGCAATTAAGATATTTATTCGGTATGAAAAATAATAATTTTAATACATAATTATTTGAATACAAAAAAATTTTTTTTCAAAATACTTGGCGCCGCCAAACCAAATTAATTGTCTAATCTTTTCTCTCTTAGTGTGTACGCGCGCGCGCGCGTGTGTGTGTGTGTGTGTGTGTGTGTGTGTGTGTGTGTGTGTGTGTGTGTGTGTGCGTGTGCGCGCGCGCGTGTGTGTGTACGTTAGATTAAGGATTAGATTAAATATATATGTAAAATTATTGTTATCGTAGTTGATAAGTTAGTACGTAACTAAAGCAGTTAAGATATTTATTCGGTTTGGCGGCGCCAAGTATTTTGAAAAAAAATTTTTTTGTATTCAAATAATTATGTATTAAAATTATTATTTTTCATACCGAATAAATATCTTAATTGCCTAACTCTCTCTCTCTCTTTCTCTCTCACTGCGTGCGTGTGTGCGATAAAATATTTATTTATATGTATGTAGTATTTAAATATTTATATGTAAAAATATATTAAAATCTTTATTTGTATTAAAATAATTATTTGTATAAAAATACTTGTTTGCTTTATATTATCTCCTTTATTTCTTACTTATATGGTTGCACAACAACCGTTTTTTGTAAGCGCACAGCAGCTTTATATCGGCGCACAGCAGCCTTATATCGGCGCACAGCAGCCTTATATCGGCGCACAGCAGCCCATATTTTAATATCAATAGGCGGTATTCATAGTCGGATCTTATCTTTAAGATCGTTTTGAATTCATCTTCAAATGCTTCGTAATCAATGAAATAATTAGTATTTGAAGATAAACTCAAGACAATTTTATATATAAGATCAGACTATGAATACCGCCTATTGATATTAAAATACTACTACATAAAATACTACTACTAAAATACTATTAGTGAAAAAATAAGTGTTTTAATTTATGAAACTATCCATTTTTATAGTTGGCGCACTTTCTTGATATCACATTTTTTTGTAGGAAAAATAAATGTCCTTTTTTGTAGAAAGGTAATTAATACAAGAGTTCTTTTTATAGGTTTTGAACAAAAGTTTTTTTTAGGTATAGTTTTGTAGATAATTAATACAAGAGTTTTTTTTTAGGTTTGGAAGAGGTTTTTTTTTAGGCGTAGTTTTGTAGAAGAGTTCTTTTTTGAGGCGTATATATCACGTTAATATAATATAAAATATTAATAAAATGAATATGCACATAAATTAACCTTTATAAAGAATTTAACTTGTGCATGTGCACACTTACGTAACTATGTATTTTTCCTACACGTAAAGAAGAAACATATCTATATGCATCAAACAAAGAGGTTACTATGACAACATGATTTCATTGACAAAATATTATACAATTCTACACAGTGTATCATTTTCTTATTTTACATAAATATTTTCCAAATTATTTCTTTAGAATTCATTTATATCGTTATTAATAAGTATTTCATCTTTTTACCATGCAAAAGAGTCATTCGTAATGTCTTATTACTTGTAATTTAAATTCATTTTAGAAGCACACAAAATTTCTTCAGAATAAAAATCCGTTTCGTGACAATATAATATAGGA
>OV788324.1:9035388-9101544 GCA_928718305.1 Tetramorium bicarinatum | reverse complement strand
ACAGACGCATTTTTGACACAATTTTCAGCGACTTTATTTGCAATGTTAAAGATCTTAAAAAATTTGAAAAGTATCGTTTCTTATGTAAAATTTTACGCACTTTCAGATTCCATTATCAGAATTTGTATAAAATAAAGTTCAACAAAGTTATGGCGACTTTTAAGTCGAAAAATCAATACTCTTTTTCACATCGACATAGTATAAAACTCGCAGCTCTTTCCGCAACCATTGATGCACAAAATAGTTGTATTTTAAGGGGGTCTGCAATAAGTTGCAAATGTCTTGTTGCTAGTCGTAAATAACATAATTGATTGATTTTGACGAATAACATCGCTGTATCGCAACATTAGCGACTGGCGACAAGGCATTTGCAACTTATTGTAGAATCCCCCCTCTGAGGGATTAAATTTGTTAAAATTGTCATTTTCATTTAAAAATGGCGGATAAATTGCAAAAAAATTTACAAATTCGTATTTTCTCCACAATATCAATAGACATAAATTCGTCATATTGAAAATTGTGTATTTGATCGAAAATGAACTGCGATTATCATTATTTTCAGTGATAATAAGTCGTTAATTATTCGAAATTTATGAATTATTGTGAAACAAATTTAGTCGTTAATTTTAAATAAAGATGACAATTTGGACAAATTTAAAAAATATGCCTTCAAAGTACAATTATTTTGTGTACCGATGGTTGTGAAAAGAATTAAGAATTTCATACTATGTCGATGTGGAAAAAAAAAGAAATTAAAAGTCATAACTTTTTTGGACTTTATTTTATACAAATTATGATGATGGATTCTTAAAGAGCATAAATAAAATTTTACGTAAGAAACGATACATTTCAATTTTTAGACCATTAATGTTGCAAATAAAGTCGCTGAAAATTTTGTTAGAAATGCGTCCGTTTAGGCGTTAGTGGGTTAAAATGCTAATACAATCCTGTGATTGATTCACAACATTTTTAAATTGTTACTTAAGATGATCTTAAATATAAGATCTGACTATGAATACCGGCCATAGACTAAAATTTTCAGTAATTATATAAAATTTTCAGTAATTATGGGCGGTATTCATAGTCAGATCTTATATTTAAGATCATCTTAAGTACAGTCTTATGTGATTCTAAACTAATCACAGAGCCGAATTAGCATCTTAAGACATTACTTAAGACGATCTTGAAATAAGAAATAAGAACTGACTATGAATACTGGCCTATATAATGGAGACATTTTAATGTTATCATATATAAAATGATATTTTTTGTTTCAGGATCACATTATACAGGTATCTTTTATATTTCTGTTATTTCTTTTTCTGTCTCTGTTTCTATCTTTCTATTTTTTTTTATATTTCTATTATTTCTTTTTCTGTTTTCTTTTTCTTTTTTCCCTATTTCTATATTTCTATTATTTCTTTTGCTGTCTTTTTCTTTTTTTTTATTCTTTTTTCTTTCCTTTTGTTTCGTTTTCTTTCTTTTTTTTTAAATCACAAGGTTGCTGTGCGCCAATACAAGGTTGCTGTGCGCCAATAAATATCAGGTTGCTGTGCGCCAATACAAGGTTGCTGTGCGCCAATACAAGGTTGCTGTGCGCCAATAACAATTACAATTTAAGATTTTAGATTTAAGAAAACTTTGAATTATTTCAATTTTTTGATAGCTAAATTGTCAAAACTATTGCGTTGATAATTGTTCTTGTAATACGAAGTGAGCCAAGTAAAAGGACCAATCAGTATCGTGGAAAAGAGGTAACAATAATTTCGAAACTTTCAACTGTTGATAGTGCAAAAAAATGTCTATAGAAACAAAAGTAACGTTTCCGATAGAAGCTAAAAATATTATTGCTCAAGGTAGATGGTTAGAAGATATGCATATAGAGCATTTTTATCATCTTTTAAAAAGTAGCTCCGATTAAAGACCAGTTAGTACACTGCAAAGTTATATTCTTGATGATACAATACCATCTATGTCAGAAAGTAAGAAACATATACAGATTTATAGTTCTGATTTTGATTTACATAGTTGTGAATCTGATTCACTGGATTTGTGTAAGTTAAATGAGTTATTGAATGTGAATGGACATTGGGTGTGTAGTTACTATGATACAAAAAACATATGTATTTACGATTCATCTAATAAAAGGAAGTTGCATAAACATCATGAACAATTTTTGAAACGATTATTTCCATTTTACCCCTTTGATAATAAAAAATCTATTAAATTTCCTACTGTACAACAACAACCAAATTGTAGTGATTGCGGTGTTTTTGCAATAGCTTTCACTATTTCATTACTATTTAACATTAAGCCTGAAAAAGTAAGATATGACATTAGCTTAATGCGTTCGCATTTAATTAAAATTTTTGAATCCAATGTTATTGAGCATTTTCCTCAAGATTTAAAATTTGGTGTGCCTCAGAAAGTGTTTCCATTGGCAGTAATAAGAGCAAGAGAGGTTGATGCGCTTCGTAAACGTACAAACCGTCGATATGAAAAGAAACAACAGAAATCGTCGAATGAACAAAAAGATTATGAGTCTCAACTAACTAAAACAGAATTAAATAACAATTCTTTTATAAATAACAAAGAGAAAAATAGCTTCAACATTCACGATATAAGCAAGAATATAGAAAATGAAGACGCTGCAAAACATGTGCAATATAGAAATAATTTTGTTAAAGAGAAACGTCAACGAGAAATGACACTGTCGGTGCAACAAAAAAGTATTATTGCTGAAGGCAGATGGTTAAATGATCTGCATATGGATCATTTTAATTATCTTTTAGAAACGTACTCAAATTATAAACCTGTTGGTACATGGCGAATACAATTAATGGACACAATACAACCTGCACCAAGGAATAAAAAGTACATACAGATATTACCTACTGAGTTATCGGGAAGCCATTGGGTGTGCAGTTATTATGATACAAAAAATATATTTATTTATGATTCTCTAAATACAAAAATATTAACCGGTGTCAGAAACAGTTTTTGGAAAAATTATTTCCAACGTATAACTTTATTAAGTGTCCTATTCAATTTCCTATTGTGCAAGAACAACCGAATTCCAACGATTGCGGTGTTTTTGCAATAGCCTTTGGTATTTCACTATTATTTGGTATTAAACCAGATAAAGTAAGATACAACATTAACTTAATGCGTTCACATTTAATAACAATTTTTGAATTGAATACAATCGAGCACTTTCCTCAAGATTTATCAATCTACAATGCTTCTCTAGAAGTATTTCCATTAGAAGTAGTAAAAGTAAAAGCTGAAGAAATTGACACGGTATATACAAAATGTCAATATGACAAGGAACAACAGGTATTGAATCAATCCCAAGAAAATTTTAATTCTCAGCAAAACAAGGAAAAGTTAAATAATTTTTTGAAAACGCAGAGTACACCAAAAGAACATGTACAATTAATAATAAGTGATATTTATATTGCGCAAGTTGATAAAAAGTTTCAAAATGGTATTACTCGAGAGGATAATGATTTATGTAGTGGCAACGAGCAAAAGAAAATAAAAGTTCAAAGTACGAATAATGAAAATAAAAACAAATATTCAGAACAATTAATGAAGTAGAACATAAATATAAAAATGAAAGTTATCGTGCTAAAAAACGATATCGATATCATCAAGACCTAGAAAATAATCGTGCTAAAAAGCGTTGTCGATATGAAAAGAATAGTCAGCGTGAACGAGAGAGACAAAGAGGAATACCTTCTGATCGTAAGTGGCTATATAATAAGCGATATTATCAAAAAAGAAATACTAATAATAACTCTATACTTGAAAAGAAAAATAATATTGTTACAAAGATTGCTAAAAATATTACTAAAAAGTACGTAAAGTCGGTTCGGTCAAAAGACTTTATAAAAATTCGCGGTAATTCGGTAATATTTGTTGAAAATATTTTACAAAAACTTAATATTACAAACAGCAATAAAAGTTATATTGAAAAACGATTAGAAGCTGAAAAAATAGTACGTTGGTGCATGAATATCAGAGACAATTACATTCGTAAAATATACAAAACGTTATATGAGCTTAAAAAGAAATCAGAAGTATGTTTGACTCTTGTTGAAGGAAGTTCTATATTTGATGATAAACTACGTGCGTTGTGTGGTGTATCTAGACATACAGCTTCGTCTGAAAATTACTTTATTGACTCTACGTACTACAATGTAATTTCATCTAAATCCAGCATAACTAAGCCTTTAATAAAGGACAAATCACGTATCGAGAACGTTTCTATATGTTATGATATAGCTTTGCCTGAAGTTAATATAACTGAATCTTTCCAAATGAATTTAAAGGGACAAATTGTTAATGTATTTTCTTCGATACAAGCACGAGCAAAAAATGCATGGTCGTGCAATAGTTTGTGTAAAATTAATCTTTTACTAATTGACCGATATCAAAAACTTTTGGAAGTTATAAATACATGTAATGTGAAGAATGTATCGAAACTGTTACAAAAAGTTTTTGAATGTACTGTGAAAACTTCGAATGATAAATTAGGTCATCCGAATAGCTGTTATATCGATTTGAATCTTTGTAAAGCGATGTTTGTTCCAATGCAATTGTTAGCACCTCATTTCCCACAAGTAAGGTATATTAGACGTTTGATTTATCGACTTAAAGATTTCCACGAAAAGACGTCAAAACTCGATGAAGCATTAACTTCTGCTGATTTAGATACTTTAAATGAAATAGTAACTTTAGCACAAGAGAAAGTAGATATGTACAAGCATGAGCAAACTAGTATAATTTTAAGCGATGACGATATTATTTCTAAATATCATAATGCGTTTAAGGCTTTGACTAAATGTTCTGTAGATACACCACGGAATATTTGTGTGTCATGTGAAAGACTTTGTTTTAAAAGGGACGTTTCTAAAATTAGTCAACTTCAAGCAGAGAGAGATATTCCAATTTGGAGAGACTTAATGGCGTATGTAGAGGAACGAAAAATTAATCCGCAAAATATATGTCGCTATTGTGAAGGGAAGTTTCGTAGCGGCTTTATGCCTGCGTATTGCATTCTTAATAATCTTTTCGTTAAAGATGTGCTCGAGGTAATATCGTCTCTCAATACATTTGAAAAAGTACTTATACAGAGAGCCAAAGCTTTTCAAACTGTTCATAAAATGGGAACAGTTAGCAATAAAAAAATACCTGAAAGGCAAAAGATACAAAAAGTTAAAGGTAGGATGTTTCATTTACCACTTCCTTTACAACAGACTTGGAATAAATTGTGTTCCGACACTGATCCAATAAACGTAAATCACGAACTGTATATTATAGTTCGAAATATTCCGACTAAATCAAAAATTATCTGGGAAGATTTTGTGGATATTAAAAAAGTATTTGAAGCGTTAATGTGGTTGAAAAATAATAATCCTTTGTATTCTCACATTATACTTCCCAATACTCATGATGAGATACGTTTGGAGAAGTTGAATAATCCTGAATTTCACATGGTGGAAGAAACGGAAAATGATCAAGAGATAGAAACTCATGCAGAAGTTACATTACACGATCAATGCGTGGCGATGTTAACGCAGAAAGATGAAAATGATAGTTATTACGAGCAATATACTGTATATCCTTTGTATGAAAAAAAGGATATACTTAATAAGACTGCAACTGCTTTGTATCAAATGTTAAAAATTCAAGATTCACCTTTGGATAATCGCGAAAGAAATTTGGATTTGATGTGTTTTCCAGATTTATTTCCATACGGTATTAATGGACAGCATGATGAAACTAGACCGGTTAAACTTCAAGAGCATGAATTTATCGAATGTCGTTTGAAATCTAAGCATCCACAATATAGATTAAATCAACAATACTTATTTTATTTGTTAAATAATGCGAATATTCGCCAGTTAAGTCGTGGAATTTTTCATAAAATGAATATAACTGATCCACGGATTCGTTACACGGCTGCCGAATATTTAGAAGCAATGTCGAAAGAATTGCTGGAGTCCAATTTAAACACAATATTTTCTACACTTCGAAATACGGAACAATATTGGCGTAGACCGAGAAGTGATTTACGATGTATGGCACAACACTATGGACCTGCGACATGGTTTTTAACATTAAGTCCTACTGAATGGTTATGGGAAGATTTAGGTGAATATATTCGTGAAGTAAATGGATGGCACGACTCTTCGTTGAGCGTCAGTGCACTTGTTGCTGCAGATCCTGTATCAACGTCGAGATTTCTTGATAACAAATTTCAGGCAATGCTTGATTTTATTTGTTCTAAAGATCATCCAATTGGAGAAGTGACACATTACTTTTGGCGAAGAGAATATCAAGGTAGAGGTATACAACATTTTCATTTATTAATTTGGATTAAAGATGTACCTATATTTGGTGAATCCTCTATCGAAGAAGTCTTTCAATTTATTTTACAATATATAAGTTGCAAAATGCCAGACCAAAATATATCGCCATTATTGTACAGACGTGTCGATACGCATCAACGACATAAACATAACGATTATTGTCTTCGATCTAAAAAAGTAGGACGTAAAGTTATTCGTAGATGTCGTTTTGGATTTCCTCGTCCCATTACTGAAACATTGATTATAAGAGATGTGGCAACTTCGATAGCAGGTAGAAAACAATTGAAACATAAAAGCAGATTGTATGATATTCCTCGAGCGGATAATGAGGATCTTATTAATGATTATAATCCTGTTATTCTCACTGCATGGGAAGGAAATATGGATATACAATTTATTGGTGAAAAATCAACAGTACTCACTTGGTATGTTACTAAATATTTGAATAAAGCTGGAAAAAGTGAACTGTCTGATTTTGATCTTGAGAGTAAGGATAATAAAAACAAATCATTGGCAAGTTATCTTTGGAATTTTGCTTTACGTTCCATGACACAAAGAGAATGTGGTGCTCTCGAAGCTGCTGATACATTATTAGGAATTTCTTTATATGGGACTGATCGAAATACAACCATAAAATGGTTAGATGTTCATCCCATACGGCGTAGGAAATTAAAAAGTCGTAAAGAAATTGAAGCTCTTGACAATGAATCTGTAAACATATTTTGTCCGTCTGTAATAGATAATTATTATCCGCAAAGACCGAAAGAATTGGAATCGAAGTCTCTTTATGAATTTATGCAATGGTACGACGTCACAACAATCAAACCGCGAAGTAAACATATTGAATATTATAAAATAGATAATAGTAATCGTTACATTAAACAACGACAACGTGGATGTCTTATAAATCATTATAAACCCAATGTTAATAAACAACCGGAAGACTATTTCTTTTCTTTACTGCTTATGTTTAAACCATGGCGGAAATTAGAGGATCTTAGAGATAATTGTGATACTTATGCACAATCATTTCATAACATAAAACTACATCTTACGAATGCATTGCAATATCACGAAAAACTAGAAGAATTACAAAAAGCATATGAAATTGTAAATGAATTAGTTCAACAACGTTTAGATGAAGATTCACAAAAAAATGTGTCTCAGGATGACCCTGACAATCCGATGGGTGTTTACAATATTGAAGCTGGTGAAGCGATGCAAGATTTTAGAGATCTTGGTAATAAAATGGATGAGAAGATCGATGTGTCTGAAATGATAGCAAAATTAAATACGGATCAAAGAAGAGTATTCGATAGAGTCATCGATATTATAAGTTCAGATAATTCTTCAGTACTACGATTATATGTTAGCGGAGAAGGTGGTACTGGAGAGAGTTTCTTAATTAAAACAATTAAATGCTGGATAAGACAAAATCTCAATAAAGATACCGCTATATCGGCACCTACTGGCATAGCAGCGTTTAATATAGATGGTTTGACAGTTCACAGATTGCTTCAGTTACCTGTTGAGCACGGTCAAACTCCTAAGTATACGCAATTGGCTGATCATGTGTTGAAAGTTTTACGAGCAGATCTTAAGGATGTTGTTCTTCTTGTAATTGATGAAGTGTCAATGATATCTAATTTGATTTTAATGTATATACATCTTCGAATGTCTGAAATATTTGACACTAGTGATTGTGAAGACGGTTGGTTCGGTCGAAGGCATATTCTTTTATTTGGTGATCTGCTTCAATTACCTCCTGTACGCGAAGATCCCGTTTTCGTGCAATTGTCAACTGATAAAATTAATAAATATATCGGTTCTCTAAATGCCATTAATTTGTGGACTACATTATTTGATTATGATGAATTGACGATCAATATGCGTCAACAAGGGGATGAGTCTTATAGACAGTTGTTGTCGAGAATTCGTATTGGTTTAGTGACAAAATCTGACTGTGAGATTCTTGATAGTAGAAAAATATCTTTCAAAGGTGATTCCTTTGAATCTAGATTGAACGAATTATGTAATTTTATTACTGATTTTCCGCCAGACGCTGTTTGTTTATTGCCTACTTGTCATATGTGTGATGTTCTTAATACTGCAATGTTAAGTCGCGTTACTGAGAAAGAGATAACATTAGTTGCCGAAGATATGATTGATTGTAAATCATATATGAAAAAGAAAGTATTAAAAGTATTGTCAAATAATGATGATGATAATTCTAAAACTGCTGGACTTTCAAAGGAAATTGTAATTAAGATTGGAGCAAAAGTAATGATAAGGCGTAATATTGATGCTACTTTGGGTCTTGTGAATGGTACAATAGCTAAAGTAATTTCAGTTGTACGAGATCCATCTAGCGATCGTGTAGAAGAAATCAAACTTCTTTTGCCATCGGGATCGGAACATTCAATTGAAAGAGCGTTAAGTTTGAAGTGATAGATAGAGTGTATGTTGTTAGAAAACAATTTCCACTGTGTCTGAGTTATGGAATCACTATTCATAAAAGTCAAGGTTTATGCTTACAAAATGCTATTATGGACATAGGTAACTCTATATTTAATTGTGGTCAAGTTTACGTTGCATTATCACGAATAACGTCTCTAGAAGGGTTGCATTTGATTAACTACGATCCTTCGGCAGTAAAAGCTAACGAAAAAGCCATTATTGAATATAATCGGCTGAGACAAATCCACAAACCAGAAGCAGAAATGATTACTGTTTCAAAAGAACGTTTTCGCAAAGTAAAAGATGCTCCATGGGCATTGTCAAAAGTAGTCGATTCTATTCAACAGGACTGTCAAGATAAAAAATCTCGGCAAAATATTACTTGGATTATAAATGGTTTTCAAAATATGGATAAAATTTCATGTTACGCAAATGCAGTATTACAATGTCTGTTAAATTTAAGTACCATTAGAGAAGCATTGCTTCTCTAATGGTACTTAAATTTAACAGACATTGTAATAAATCAGAAATGTGATAAATCAGATATTTTAAGGACGATAATGCATCGATATGAAAATAGAATGCGCGATTTGAATACATGTGCATTACGGCAATATTTAGGAGAATATTTCTCGATAAACATAAAACGAGATGCATTTGATTTTCTTACAGTCCTGTGCGCAAAATATGATTGTTTAAGACATTTGGTAGAGTGTAAAGTAACTTCTACTACTCGGTGTAAATCTTGTGAGAATACAAAAACAACTACTTATAATTATTTAATTCTTTCAATACCTATTAACAATTTAAAAAAGAAAAGTTATGATCTCAACGATATATTAAATGCTACATTGTCACATTGGTGTCAATCAGACAATAACGGATCATGTATATATTGTAACGGAAATGAAATATTATTTAAAAATGAGTTAACATTAGCAAAAGATATAATTATCATACATTTAGTATTATTTTCTTCACAAGATGATAAAGTAGTAAAGGAAATACGTAAATTTAATATAAGTGCTGTTCCAACGACTAAAGTATTAATAGCTGGACAATCGTATAGAGTAATGAATGCTATATTTCATAATGGTTCCAGTATTGAGGAAGGACATTACACAAGTATATGTAGAGAAGGAATGTCTAGTAGTTGGATTGAGGCTGATGATGCACAAATAAAGAAAAGACAATGGCCTAGAGGCGCTAAAGATCTTTACATACTTTTTTTACAAAAAGTAAGTAAAAAATAAATATACTGAACATATATTTGTATTAAAATAATTATTTGTATAAAAATATTTATTTGTTGGTTTTATATTATTTCCTTTATTTCTTACTTATATGGACGCACAACAAACGTTTTTTCTAAGTATTGTTTACATAATAATTACTACGAAATGTGTGAATATTACTACGAAATGTGTGAAATCACAACGAAATTACCTTTTGAAAAAAAGGTAAAAAAATGCACCAAGTATATGCGCTCAGAAAACGGCTAAAAATATTCTTGTACAAAATTACGCCTCAAAAAAGATAATAATTACTACAAAATGTGTGAAATCCTAACAAAATTACCTTTTCAAAAAAAGGTAAAAAAATGCGCCAAGTATACGCGCTCACACAACGCCTAAAAAATTACGCCTCAAAAAAGAACTCTTCTACAAAACTACGCCTAAAAAAAAACCTCTTCCAAACCTAAAAAAAACTCTTGTATTAATTATCTACAAAACTATACCTCCAAAACCTATAAAAAGAACTCTTGTATTAATTACCTTTCTACAAAAAAGGACATTTATTTTTCCTACAAAAAAATGTGATATCAAGAAAGTGCGCCAACTATAAAAATGGATAGTTTCATAAACTAAAACACTTATTTTTTTCACTAGTAGTATTTTAGTAGTAGTATTTTATGTAGTAGTATTTTAATATCAATAGGCGGTATTCATAGTCTGATCTTATATATAAAATTGTCTTGAGTTTATCTTCAAATACTAATTATTTCATTGATTACGAAGCATTTGAAGATGAATTCAAAACGATCTTAAAGATAAGATCCGACTATGAATACCGCCTATGGATATTAAAATATGGGCTGCTGTGCGCCGATATAAGGCTGCTGTGCGCCGATATAAAGCTGCTGTGCGCTTACAAAAACCGGTTGTTGTGCAACCATATAAGTAAGAAATAAAGGAGATAATATAAAGCAAACAAGTATTTTTATACAAATAATTATTTTAATACAAATAAAGATTTTAATATATTTTTACATATAAATATTTAAATACTACATACATATAAATAAATATTTTATCGCACACACGCACGCAGTGAGAGAGAAAGAGAGAGAGAGAGTTAGGCAATTAAGATATTTATTCGGTATGAAAAATAATAATTTTAATACATAATTATTTGAATACAAAAAAATTTTTTTTCAAAATACTTGGCGCCGCCAAACCAAATTAATTGTCTAATCTTTTCTCTCTTAGTGTGTACGCGCGCGCGCGCGTGTGTGTGTGTGTGTGTGTGTGTGTGTGTGTGTGTGTGTGTGTGTGTGTGTGTGCGTGTGCGCGCGCGCGTGTGTGTGTACGTTAGATTAAGGATTAGATTAAATATATATGTAAAATTATTGTTATCGTAGTTGATAAGTTAGTACGTAACTAAAGCAGTTAAGATATTTATTCGGTTTGGCGGCGCCAAGTATTTTGAAAAAAAATTTTTTTGTATTCAAATAATTATGTATTAAAATTATTATTTTTCATACCGAATAAATATCTTAATTGCCTAACTCTCTCTCTCTCTTTCTCTCTCACTGCGTGCGTGTGTGCGATAAAATATTTATTTATATGTATGTAGTATTTAAATATTTATATGTAAAAATATATTAAAATCTTTATTTGTATTAAAATAATTATTTGTATAAAAATACTTGTTTGCTTTATATTATCTCCTTTATTTCTTACTTATATGGTTGCACAACAACCGGTTTTTGTAAGCGCACAGCAGCTTTATATCGGCGCACAGCAGCCTTATATCGGCGCACAGCAGCCCATATTTTAATATCAATAGGCGGTATTCATAGTCGGATCTTATCTTTAAGATCGTTTTGAATTCATCTTCAAATGCTTCGTAATCAATGAAATAATTAGTATTTGAAGATAAACTCAAGACAATTTTATATATAAGATCAGACTATGAATACCGCCTATTGATATTAAAATACTACTACATAAAATACTACTACTAAAATACTACTAGTGAAAAAATAAGTGTTTTAGTTTATGAAACTATCCATTTTTATAGTTGGCGCACTTTCTTGATATCACATTTTTTTGTAGGAAAAATAAATGTCCTTTTTTGTAGAAAGGTAATTAATACAAGAGTTCTTTTTATAGGTTTTGAACAAAAGTTTTTTTTAGGTATAGTTTTGTAGATAATTAATACAAGAGTTCTTTTTTAGGTTTGGAAGAGGTTTTTTTTTAGGCGTAGTTTTGTAGAAGAGTTCTTTTTTGAGGCGTATATATCACGTTAATATAATATAAAATATTAATAAAATGAATATGCACATAAATTAACCTTTATAAAGAATTTAACTTGTGCATGTGCACACTTACGTAACTATGTATTTTTCCTACACGTAAAGAAGAAACATATCTATATGCATCAAACAAAGAGGTTACTATGACAACATGATTTCATTGACAAAATATTATACAATTCTACACAGTGTATCATTTTCTTATTTTACATAAATATTTTCCAAATTATTTCTTTAGAATTCATTTATATCGTTATTAATAAGTATTTCATCTTTTTACCATGCAAAAGAGTCATTCGTAATGTCTTATTACTTGTAATTTAAATTCATTTTAGAAGCACACAAAATTTCTTCAGAATAAAAATCCGTTTCGTGACAATATAATATAGGACATGTCATTCAAAATTCAATTAGCATTTTAGAAACACTCAAAATTTTTTCAGAATGAAAATTTGTTTTGTAATAACATAATGAGGGGTGTAACACAAAATTTAATTAGCATTCAAATTGAGAACGTCTACATTATATTAACATTTCATGGATTAATAACTTACTTTCTTCAAGAATATAATATTTACCAAAAATTCGCCGTTTCATGATAAGCAAAAGAAAAACTTCAGAAACTTGTTTGAAAGAATCAACTTTTGTATTGCAAACTTCGGATGAGCATATTATGTGGTACAAAAAAAAACTGTTATATAAACTATTGAATGCCTGTGTCTGGAACTAGTAAGTTGAACTAATACATTTATTTCATAATTGTTTGTTATTGACATAGAAAACGAAGTGAACGTCATATAAATCTAACGAAATATCACGGGAGCTCGACAAACTTTGTGTAGTTTGACGATTAGGCACAATGTTTGAAGGCAACCAAAATTCTAATATTTTCTCTTTAAATTATATTTGATTGTGGAACATACTTTCTGCGTACAAACTATTTCTCTCTAAATTTCATTGTAATATTAAAAGTAAAAATATATATTCTCTATAGTTTTATTACTGTCTTTTTCGCTTTAATATATTATATGTATTCAATAGTCAGTTCAAGGCAAACTTTATTCGCGATAGTGTAATATAATATAGCTACTATTTTCGTATTATTTTAAATCAATTTATCTACATATTACTTTCACTTAAAAAATGTGTATACTTAACATTTAATATATATCTTTAAAATATTTACAGTCAATCTATTCTATACAATATTTTAAATCGTTTGTTATATTCGTTATATTTTATAAAAGCAATTATCAATGTAACTATTATCTATTATCCTTATAGTATATCGTGTAAACGCGTTTTGTTTTTACATAATATATATACAGGACAGAACATATATACATAATTATATACATTATATATAGGTTTCGTTTCTTGCATGAAGCGCATGATATATCATTTATTTTTCTTGTTTACTGAAAGATAAACAAGAACAAATGATGCATTATGCACATTATTCATGAAACGGAAACGCACCTAGGTTGGTACAGATTTAAGCACGAATGCAAATGAAGCAAGCCAAGGCCACACCGAATGCCTCGACTTGCCTCATTCGTGTTCGTGCTCAAATCTGTTCCCACATTTATGTATATGCTTGTACGTTATATAAAAATTTATCTTTTTTTTCATAGTTTTTTTCATTTACTTACCGGGCGTTCCGTAGACATCTTTGTGCTATTTCTTATTTTCTTTTAACGTGCTATTAGCGTCAATCTTTGCTTCTCTCTCGTCGTTCACTATTCCTTCCTACTATATGATGTACCTTCTTTGATACCTTCCTGATGTAGCCTTATTATTTATTTTAATCGTCTTTAATTTCCAACATAACTTTATAACCTAAAATTTTTAAATAAATTAACTTTACAAATAAAAATAAGCTAATATACCAAAATAAGTAAAAAATTATACCTCAGGATTGTCGAGTGGTTAATACTCACTCACGAGAACTGTTAATAAATAGTTCAGTCTTGTAGATACACAGAAGGGCGCGAAAGACGAAGGCGCTAACTGCGCGAGCACGATGTCGACGTTGAGGAACGTCACCGAAGACACACATACGACAAGCTCTTGAGCGGACACGAACACGACGGGCAAGCCGACAGGCTACAACCGCACACGGGAAACTATCAATATCGAATCACGAACGCACGTGGAGATCAACAACCGCTTACAAACGGAACGTCACAACGGGGAAAAAGCGGGCAATGAGACTGTCTATTATTAACGCGATGGGTTCCGCAGGTACTCGACCGCACTCGAGGCAGGGCTAAGAGAGGCCACTATATTGCACTACAAACTACTTAAACTTAACTACTTAAACTACAATTAGACTTGAGAGCCTGCCATCATAGATCACTACGGCAAGGCGGCCATAACTCGACTCTGCAAGTCTACGCACATGGCCCGGCAACGTCTCTCCGGCTTATTCATGCGCATCCTATTGCGCAGCACGTCATCGGCGCCGTAGCGCCGCGGCGCATGTCGAAAATTTCAATATTTTGACCTCATTTCGATTTTATATAAAAACCGAAAATCACGAGTTCAAAAGGTATATTTTTCGTTTTTAGGTAGAAATGAACTGTTTTCTATTTATAATTTATCATTTCTATTATGCATCGAAAATTTCAATATTTTGACTTCATTTCGATTTTATACAAAAATCGAACACCACGAGCCCAAAAAGGCCTATTTTTCATTTTCAGGTAGAAATAAACTGTTTTCTATTAATAATTTATAATTTCTATTATGCATCGAAAAATCGACAATTTCGAGCAGTGTTCGACATAAGCACTCCGTTGATAGGATATTGAGAACATTGACGTTGTTTCGACATTGACTCGACATTAGCGTTCTGACTGGGTTGCTTCTGCCATTTCATTATTACTTTCAAGAAAGTGTGACTTTCTTCCGTGATAGAGCTGTTTTTTTTCATAGCTCGTGTCTGTAATTTTAAGATAACATGGCTCCTCTCACTGAACGAGAGCGAATACTTATTCTTATGATGAAAGGCTATAGAAATATGACGAGATCTAATGAAGATGTACAGATTTTATTCAACGATACATTTAGGGTAGGAGCTGAACAGATATCCAAGTCGACTGTACAAAGGACAATTGCACGGTTCAATTTGACTGGAAGTGTAAAGGATCTTCCTAGATCGGGTCGCCCTGTTACAGCAACTAATCCAGAGAAACAGCTAGATGTTGCTCTCTCAGTTACTGAACATCGTCACAGTACGGTTAGGAAATTATATCAGCAACATGATATTAGTGTTGGATCTACACATAATATTTTGAAAAAAAAATTAAAGTTCCATCCATACAAAATTAAACTTGTACATGAACTGTTTGAAGATGATTCTGATAGACGCCTTCAGTTTTGTGAATTGATGATGGCTCAAATAGATGCTGATGGAAATTTCTTGAATAGAATTTTATTTTCAGACGAAGCTACGTTTGAACTTAATGGCAATGTCAATAGGCATAATTTTAGGTTCTGGAGCGATAACAACCCAAGATGGATGTCTGATACTCGCAATACTCAATATCCTCAAAAATTGAATGTCTGGGCCGGGATTATTAATAACAGAATAGTTGGGCCCTTCTTCATTGACGGAAATCTTACTGCGGTGAAGTACGAAGACATGTTGCGAAATAGAATCATACCGGCGATTCAGGCAATTGTGGGCGATGATTTTCACCAGACGTGGTTTCAGCAAGATGGTGCAGCTCCTCATTATGGCCGAGATGTTCGTACCTACTTAAGCACAGTATTTCCAGCAAGGTGGATAGGGAGAAGAGGAGCTATAGAATGGCCAGCCAGATCCCCTGATCTTACACCACTAGATTATTTTTTGTGGGGTTACCTCAAAGATAGGGTATATCGAATGAAACCAGCAAACCTCGATGAACTTCAACAGAGAATAAGAGATGAAATCTTTGCCATTGATGCAGACATGATTCGCCAAGCGGTTGCAGCATTTTACAACCGCATAGCGTATTGCCAGACAGCTGGGGGCGAAAACTTTGAGCATTTGCTCTAATAAATAACTTCCAACTTACTGCAATTGCCTGGCTTCACCCTTCCCTGCCTTAACTGGCTGGGATTGATGTCAGCCTTGCCTTGAACTATATTTAGTGATGTATGTATCATAAATTAAACATATAATCAATATTAAACATATCATAAGTCGAATCGGATGATCAAAAATATACAGTATTACATCATGCAAATTCATGCAGCATGCATATTACTTAATATTAAAATCAATCAAGATACAACAATAATTTTGATAATAATAATATTTAACGAAAATCAAAAGATTGGTTAATATCGATTCAGGAAAAATCACATAGGTTTTAAGATGGAAATGGATTCGAACGATGTTAATATGAATTTAATTAAGCAAACGAAAGTGCAAGAATAGTTCAATATATAATATGATAAAGTTAAAGTGAATCTGTGAAATTAAATGATTTACATAATTACGCTGAAAATAAAGTTATATATATTGATATCCAAGCAGATGTATCGAAAGTCCGATGGTAATATTAATTGAAATGTTACAAGTAAGATAACGATTAAAGAATCGAGTATGAAATATTAAATGCAGTATATCTTAACGTGAAGACATGTAATACATGAGACGGTATATTTAAGTGTCACAGTATAAAAAATACTATATGCGGTGTATCTCGAAGTAACAGCATAGAAAATACTGTATGCGGTTTATCTCAAGGTAACAGTATAGAAAATATGCGGTATATCTCAAAGTAACAGTATAAAAAATACTGTTTGCGGTGTATCTTAAGGTAGCAGTATAGAAAATACTGTATGCGGTTTATCTCAAGGTAGCAGTATAGAAAAAATGCGGTGTATTTCAAAGTAACAGTATAGAAAATACTGTTTGCGGTTTACCTCAGTGCAACAACATGAAGTACTGTATGAAACAACGGTCTCAAGCGATCAACTAAAAAACTACTCTATTTGATTGAGAATAACGAAGAATCGACTATAGCGCTTCCCTGACGTTAGCATGAAGCGAGTGGTAACGCTTGAGAAAATTATGTGAAACTCACTGTAGTGTTTGAAAAAAAAGTGCATGAAAGGAGGCTATAGCGGGAAACAAAAGTACTTGAAACACTTGAAGTAGCCATAACATTTGACTACATTTCTATATATGTATGTATCTATCACAATGAACATAACCATGAATATTGTGTAATTATTATTAAAACGAATAATACCGAAGCACGAAATCTAAATGAAAATTAATTATACAGTCACTGTAAGATATTCAGAAACGCTCTCGACTCGAACCGATCGTAATTATCTCATCTCTTGTTGCAATTGCGATGAGACTCTCGATAAGAATATTGGATCAGATACTACTCACCAATCTGTAGTGAATAATCAAGAAAAGTGCGTGAAAGCACGTAAGAGCACACCGACACGGTGGCGAACGGACACGATGCGAGTCTCTTGAGCTTCCAAGATGGTCCCGAATTGATGGATATATCTCTTTGTACGATCAATCCGGGATGCGGTGGATCTATGACTCGAATGAGTAATATCTAGGAGCTGATTCTCCCTCCAAGAGATCTCGGTTCGTTGCACACGAGGGTCCACTATCGGGATGTGCAGTATACTAAGAAATCTTTACAGATTTCTAAATTTAACTCGAGCACGCACAAGCGTGTAAGATCATGTCCGACTATAATGGCGAATGCGCGGGAGAACGGGTCCGCTACCGTGAAGACGCGAGGGAGAGATGCGCGCGCAGCCGAGACTTACTCCCCCTTGCGCGCGGTTACAGCACGCACCGCATCGTAGCGTGTGGATAGTAGCAGGAGTTCAAGTGGTGCATCTGCACCTGAACTAGCCAAAGAAGCGGGTTTTTCAAACAACAACTCACTAGGAAAATAGAACAAATAATCAATGTATATGTATATGTGTATGTATATATATGTATTATAATATATACTGATTGATTGAAGAAGAAAAGTTAATGCATTGGGCTAATAATACAATTCAATATTGGCTACAAAAAGAAAGTTGTCTATTTTACAATATTGGAAATTTATTTGTAGCAATGTAAAAAAAATTATAAACAATCTTGGTTACAGATGAAATAAATATATTGGTCCAATATTAAAATTAATATTGATTCAATATTAAAAATTAATATTGGTTTAAAGTGAAAGAGCGTCTACTTTACAATATTGGACCAATATGAAAATTAGCCTACAGCCAATATTAAAACTTTGGTATATATTGTTAACCAATATTGTGCCAATGTACTGTGCTACTAGGGAATAGTTTGACTCAATTTTTCGAAAATGAATGCAGATATGAAAAAATGTTTTAGATAAGTTGTCTTAAAATTCTGCATAAAAAAGGTCTCTTTCATTTTTTTTATACATAAAAAAATTATTGCTCATATTGTAACGTTATTTTCAGAAACGATATCTTTTTAGATGCGATTTTTGATTAAAGGCTTAGTCCTATCGAGAAAATGAAAAATCTGCATTTATTTTCGAGAAATTCAGTAAAACTGTTTTGAAGCTAGTTTTAAATATTAAACAACCCTTAAAATATTAAATAACAAAGATGGAGAAGTCAGAAAACCATTTTGACTAATTCTAATCAAATCCCTACTGTTATCAAAAAAGTATTGATTTTTTTGTGTCTACAGTGCTTGGACAATATTGAGAATAGTGAGAATTTAATTACTTTGACCTTTCGTATCTCCAAAACTACCCCTATGCTCAACTTAAATTTTTTCTGAGATTAATGTCCCATCATATAGAATTGTTTGGCATATAGTTCGATTTGAAATACTTTTTAGCTGCCATTTTTAAATGAAGATGACAATTTTTAAATTTGAAAAATATACTTTTAAAGTACACACGGCGTCATGAATGCCTACACCTCTGAAGTTGGCCGTAATCAGAGTTTATCCTTTTCCTTCTACTGCCTTAAAAAGAAAAAGATAAACTCTGAACGCAGCCAACTTCAGAGGTGTAGGCATTTGTGACGCCGTGTGTACAACTATTTTTTGTGTACCGATGGTTGTGGAAACAGTTGCAGTTTTATATTTTGAGCATTTTACACAAATTCTGATGATGGATTCTGAAACAGCATAAATAAAATTTTATTTAAGAAACAATATTTAAAAATTTTTTTTAGATCTTTAACGTTGCAAATAAAGTCGCTGAAAATTATGTTAAAAATGCGTCCGTTTGGGCGTTAGTAAGTTAAGATGCAAATACAATCCTGCAATTTATTTACAACATATTAAATTGTTACTTAAGATAAACTTAAATATAAGAACAGACTATGAATACCGGCCATAGATTATAATTTTCAATTATACAATATAGAGACATTTTAATGTCATTATATATAAAATGTTATTTCTTGTTTCAGGATTGCATTATACAGGTATATTTCTTTTTATATTTTTATTATTTCTTTTCCTGTTTTTCTATTTCTCTCTATTTCTATTTCTTTTATCCTTTTCTCTATTCTTTTGTTCTTGTCTCTATTTCTATATTTCTATTTCTTTTTTCTTTTTATTTTGTTTTGTTTTCTTTTTTAGCAGAAGGTTACTGTGCGCTAATAAAGACAGGTTGCTGTGCGCCAACATCAGGTTGCTGTGCGCCAATACCAGGTTGCTGTGCGCCAATACCAGGTTGCTGTGCGCCAATATCAGGTTACTGTGCGCCAATACCAGGTTGCTGTGCGCCAATACCAGGTTGCTGTGCGCCAATACCAGATTGCTGTGCGCCAATATCAGGTTGCTGTGCGCCAATATCAGGTTGCTGTGCGCCAATACTAGGTTACGGTGCGCCAATTACAATTACAATTTTAGATTTAAGAAAACTTTGAATTATTTCAATTTTTTAATAGTTGAATTGTCAAAACTGTTACGATATCGCGCTGATAGTTATTCTTGCAATACGAAGTGTGCCAAGTAAAAGAACCAATCAGCATCGTGGAAAAGAGGTAATATATTTCGAGACTTTCAATTGTTTATTTAACACGCCTTTTTCAAGAGTAGTATATAATAAAAATGTCTATAAAAAGTAACGTTTCCGATAGAAGAGAAAAATATTATTGCTCAAGGTAGATGGTTAGAAGACATGTAAGTAACGCATTTTTATCATCTTTTAAAAAGTTCCTCAGATTATAGACCAGTTAGTACATTGCAAAGTTATATATTTTTGATGATATAATACCATCTATGTCAGAAAATAAAAAACATATACAGATTTTACATAGTTCTGATTTTTATTTACATAGTTATGAATTTGATTCACTGGATTTGTGTAAATTAAATAAGTTATTGAATGTGAATGGACATTGAGTATGTAGTTACTATGATACAAAAAACATATGTATTTACGATTCATCTAATAAAAAAAAATTGCATAAACATCATAAACAATTTTTGAGATGATTATTTCCATTTTATCCCTTTGATAAAAAATCTATAATATTTCCTACTGTGCAGCAATAACCAAATTGTAATGATTGCGGTGTTTTTGCAATAGCTTTCGCTATTTCACCACTATTTAACATTAAGCCTGAAAAAGTAAGATATGACATCAGCTTAATGCGTTCGCATTTAATAAAAATGTTTGAATCTAATGTTATTGAGCATTTTCCTCAAGAATTAAAATATGGTGTGCCTCAGAAAGTGTTTCCATTGGCAGTAATAAGAGCAAAAGAGGCTGATGCGATTCGTAAACGTACAAACCGTCGATATGAAAAGAAACAACAGAAATCGTCGAATAAACAAAAACATTATGAGTCTCAACAAACTAAAAAATAATTAAATAACAATTCTTTTATAAGTACATCAGAAAAGTACGTACAATCAGTATTGAGTAATATTCATATTAGGCAATTTCATGAACAATTTCAAAATGTGTCGTGTATTGAAAATATCGTTTATGATAACAAGAAAAAAAATAGCCTCAATATTCACGATATAAGTGAAGATGTAGTAGAAAATGAAGACGCTGTAAAACATGTACAATATAGAAATAATTTTGTTAAAGAGAAACGTCAACGAGAAATGACACTGTCGGTGGAAACAAAAAAGTATTATTGCTGAAGGCAGATGGTTAAATGATCTGCATATGGATCATTTAAAAATTTTTTTAGAAACGTACTCAGATTATAGACCTGTTGGTACATGGCGAATACAATTAATGGATACAATACAACCCAATGGATACAATATCAAGGAATAAAAAGCATATACAGATATTACCTACTGAGTTATTGGGAAGCCATTGGGTGTGCAGCTATTACGATACAAAAAATATATTTATTTATGATTCTTTAAATACAAAAAAATTAACCGAGCGTCAGAAACAATTTTTAGAAAAATTATTTCCAACGTATAACTTTAAAAAGTGTCCTATTCAATTTCCTATTGTGCAAGAACAACCGAATTTCAATAATTGCGGTGTTTTTGCAATAGCCTTTGGTATTTCACTATTATTTGATATTAAACCAGATAAAGTAAAATATAATATTAACTTAATGCATTTAATAAAAATTTTTGAATTTAATGTAATTGAGCACTTTCCTCAAGATTTATCAATCTACAATGCTCCTCTAGAAGTATTTCCATTAGAAGTAGTAAGCGTAAAAGCCAAAGAAATTGATACGATATATACAAAATGTCAATATGACAAGGAACAACAGAAATTGAATCAATTCCAAGAAAATTTTAATTCTCAGCAAATTAAGAAAAAACATGTACACTCAATAATGAGTGATGTATATGTTGCACAAGTCCAGAAAATCATCGTGCTAAAAAACGATGTCGCTATCAACAAGATCCAAAAAATCGTGCTAATAAACAATGTCGCTATCAACAAGATCCAGAAAATCGTGCTAAAAAACAATGTCGCTATCAACAAAATCCAGAAAATCATCGTGCTAAAAAAACGATGTCGCTATCAACAAGATCCAGAAAATCATCGTGCTAAAAAACGATGTCGCTATCAACAAGATCCAGAAAATCATCGTGCTAAAAAACGATGTCGCTATCAACAAGATCCAGAAAAACATCGTGCTAAAAAGCGTAGTCGATATAACAAAAATAGTCAACGTGAACAAGAGAGACAAAGAGAAATACCTTCTGATCGTAAATGGCTATATAATAAGCAATATTATCAGAAAAGAAGTACTAACTCTATACTTGAAAAGAAAAATAATATTGTTACAAATATTGCTAAAAATATTACTAAAAAGTACGTAAAATCGGTTCGGTCAAAAGACTTTATAAAAATTCATGGTAATTCGGTAATATTTGTTGAAAATATTTTACGAAAACTTAATTTTACAGACAGCAATAAAAGTTATATTGAAAAACGATTAGAAGCTGAAAAAATAGTACGTTGGTGCATGAATATCAGAGACAATTATATTCGTAAAATATACAAAACGATATCTGAGCTTAAAAAGAAACCAGAAGTATGTTTGACTGTTGCTGAAGAATGTTCTATATTTGACGATAAACTACGTTCGTTGTGTGGTACATTTAGACATACAGTTTCGTCTAAAAATTACTTTGTTGACACTACATACGACAACGTTATTTCATCTAAATCCAGTATAACTAAGCCTTTCATAAAGGATAAAACACGTATTGAGAACATTTCTATATGTTATGATATAGCTTTGCCTGAAGTAAATATAACTGAATCTTTCAAAATGAATGTAAAGGGACAAGTTATTAATATATTATCTTTGATACAAGCACGAGCAAAAAGTGCATGGTTGTGCAATAGTTTATGTAAAATTAATCCTCTTTTAATTGACCGATATCAAAAACTTTTGGAAATTATAATTACATGTAGTGTGAAGAATGTATCAAAATTATTACAAAAAGTTTTTGAATGTACCGTAAAAACTTCGAATGATAAATTAGGCCATCCGAATAGCTGTTATATTGATCTGAAACTTTGTAAAGCAATGTTCATTCCAATGCAATTGTTAGCACCTCATTTCCCAAAAGTAAGGTATATCAGACGTTTGATTTATCGACTTAAAGATTTTCACGTCAAAAGTCGGTGAGGCATTAACTTCTGCTGATCTAGATACTTTAAATGAAATAGTAACTTCAGCACAAGAAAAAGTAGATATGTACAAACATGAGCAAACTGGTACAATTTTAAGTGATGACGATATTATTTCTAAATATCATAATGCGTTTAAGGCTTTGACTAAACGTTCTTTAGATATGCCATGGTATATTTGTGTGTCATGTGAAAGACTTTGTTTTAAAAGGAACGCTTCTAAAATTAGTCAACTTCAAGCACAGAGAGATATTCCAATTTGGAGAGACTTAGTGGCGTATGTAGAGCAACGAAAAATTAATCCAGAATATATATGTAATTATTGTGAAGGGAAGTTTCGTAGCGGCTTCATACCTGCGTATTGTATTCTAAATAATCTTTTTGTAAACGATGTGCCCGAGGTAATATCGTCTCTTAATACATTTGAAAATGTGCTTATACAGAGAGCTAAAGCCTTTCAAATTGTTCATAAAATGGGAACAGTTAGTAATAAAAAAATACCTGAAAGACAAAAGATACAAAAAGTTAAAGGTAGGACGTTTCATTTACCACTTCCTTTACAATAGACTTGGAATAAATTATGTTCTGACACTGATCCGATAAATGTAAATCACGAACTGTATATTATAGTTCGAAATATTCCGACTAAATCAAAAATTATCTGGGAAGATTTTGTCGATATTAAAAAAGTATTTGAGGCGTTAATGTGGTTGAAAAATAATAATCCTTTGTATTCTCACATTATACTGCCTAATACTTATGATGAGATACGTTTGGAGAAGTTGAATAATCCTGAATTTCACATGGTGGAAGAAACGGAAAATGATACAAGAAATTCATTTAATGACGAATGTAATAATTCCGAACTGCAAATTCAAGAGATAAAAACTCATGCAGAAGTTACATTACACGATCAATGCATGGCAATGTTAACGCAGAAAGATGAAAATGATAGTTATTACGGGCAATATACTGTATATCCTTTGTATGAAAAAAAGGTTAATAAGACTGCGACTGCTTTGTATCAAATGTTAAAAATTCAAGATTCACCTTTGGATAATCGTGAAAGAAATTTGGATTTGATGTGTTTTCCAGATTTATTTCCATACGGTATTAATGGACAACATGATGAAACTAGACCGGTTAAACTTCAAGAGCATGAATTTATCAAATCTCGTTTGAAATCTAAGCATCCACAATATAGGTTAAATCAACAATATTTTATATTATACTTATTTTATTTGTTAAATAATGCGAATATTCGCCAGTTAAGTCGTGGAATTTATCATAAAATGAATATAACTAATCCACGGATTCGTTACACGGCTGCCGAATATTTAGAAGCAATGTCGAAAGAATTGTTGGAGTCCAATTTAAATACAATATTTTCTGCACTTCGAAATACGGAATAATATTGGCGTAGACCGAGAAGTGATTTACGATGTATGGCACAACACTATGGACCTGCGACATGGTTTTTAACATTAAGTCCTACTGAATGGTTATGGGAAGATTTAAGTGAATATATTCGTGAAGTAAATGGATAGCACGACTCTTCGTCGAGCGTCAGTGCACTTGTTGCTGCAGATCCTGTATCAACGTCGAAATTTCTTGAAAACAAATTTCAGGCAATGCTTGATTTTATTTGTTCTAAAGATCATCCAGTTGGAGAAGTGACACATTACTTTTGGCGGAAAGAATATCAAGGTAGAGGTGTCATGTCCAGCTCGCACGGCGGCCGACCTAACCGGGGGTAGTGTCAAGTCGCGGATCGCCTGTTTGCTTGCCGGAGTGGCATAAATTGATAGATTGGAAGATTCGGACGCGAGTAAGGTGCAGTGATCTGTATCTCGCGTGTGTGCTGTCGAATCGCTAGTGATTTTTATAAAAGTGTAAAAGTGCAGTACGCGTGGCAATTAATGATTAATTATTACGAAAGGGTCAACGCGTCGTATGGCAATTTCGCGGGCCGAGCGGAATACACACGAGGTTGGCAGCATGCAACGCGTGACAGGGGATTAATGAAGCTGTGTGTAAGTATAAATTCATCCGCATTTATTCAATCGATAGTGATAATAATGGGAGGTCGTTTTACAATTTTGATTCGAAACCATGGAGGCATGATTAACATATTAATAATTCTAAGAAGCCTCCTGGGACAGAACTGATATACAATCTCCGGCTATCGGACTCGGGTTGTTCGCCTGGGACCGACGGAGGCAGAGAAGACGATGGAGCGTGCGACGGGGGAGTACGGCGAAGAACCTCCCACGAATGGGTCATGGTATACGGCCCTCACATGGAATGCCCGTACCATCCTTTTTAGCTGGTGGACACGGCCGGAACGCCGTGAGCGGCCCATTCTGACCACTGGGTATAAATAACGACATTTTTATAATGAGTGAATTAAACAGGAATCTATTTCGATTTCTTTTCCTTTTAATAATTTTATATTTTTCTGTTTCAAGATAGCGGAGATGGCTGCGGGACGAGGAACGCCCTGGAGGAGGCGCGCAACGTCGACGGTGCCGATGAAAGACAGAGTGGGAGGAGCTTCGAACGCTCTAGTGGAGGCGCGCGAGCGGACTAGGAGGGGTGAATCGAGAACGCCCTGAGGGAGGCGCGCATGATCAGGCGGAGGCGCCGGGAACGCCCTGAAGGAGACGCGCAAGGCCGGGAGAGAGGGAGGAAGCCATGAACGCCCTGAAGGAGGCGCGCAAGGCCATTGGAACGGAGTCAGATAAGTATTATTTGAATCTCTCTGTTTAATGTTATCGAAATTTAATCATTAGATCTTAAAAGCTTGTGATTTGTTTCAGATTTCATGGGCTGTACGAGTCGGATGATTTCGACGGAAAAGAAGACGAAATAGTCGTAATAATTTTATTATTCATTTCACTGTAGTAATTCTTTTATTACTCTTTACAATTTTAATTATTCTTTCTCTGTTTCAGAATTATTCGCTATCATCGGCGCGAATCGATTAAAGAAGGAAGGAAACGGAGAAGACTACATGATTTTGGAACGTCGTGCGGAATTCGTCGTGGAATAATCAACCGATCGAAGATTCAAGACTGGAAGTGAATATGTGAAGTGCGCGTGTTCGCGGATTCATATTGGAAGCGTTTTCACTGTTGCGAAAGATTAATAATTAACTTACATTGATAGCGTTCTTCCAGTTCTCGTTCAATGCCGGCGAGACGGTCCGAATACAGGTTTAGGTATTGCATTCGAGTCGAAGAACGATCGTATCACGAACTTTACATGTCGAGCTGGAGGAATGGTCTACGTGAGCTTCACTCGTCGCGTTCGAAGCGAAGAATAATCCGTTGCGGCCTGTGCTCGCTGGCTTTTATACCCGCGTTTGTATCCCCTCCTTTCGCTCTTTGTAAATTTCCGATCACGCTGTTCGTAGTTTTTCCGAGCTCAGCATGAACAGAATCATGGGACCCTATACAATGGTTTCACGAATTCTGGGAATTGTTTGTCTCGCGCTCTTCCGCATTCCGAGGCTCGAAAAAACTCACGAACTTTATTCGTAACTGCGTAGTATCCGCTGAGATAGTTAGTTATTTAATTTGTGAATGTTAATTTGAGGTCGGCCCGAAAGGGTTAAAATTGCAATTATTATGTGCAATTCGTTAAAGCTGAGAAATTATTGTGTTTTCAAGAGATATAACTGTGAAAAGACCCAAGAAAGTGAGAATTTCACGATTATTAACATTATTTAATCAATTGTCAATGAATTTTATTGATATTCTTGTTATTTTCAAAATTCTAGCTTTTATCAATTTAATTCTGGTTTTTGTAACAAGAAATTGCAAATTCATTAATTGAATCTCTTGAATTTCTCTCTCAATTTTGGCTATTTACCAATGATAATCGATTAGTGTGATTGCAATTATGCAATTCGGTGCGATCTCAAACAATTTCATTTGTCAGCGAAGGATATTCTTTGTTAACATTGGCAAAATCAATTAGCGTCTTCTCAGAAATTAATACTGGTAATAATTCGCCTGGTTGGAAATAAATTTTAGCTTTTGCGTCAAAATAATGATCAATTCATAAAGAAAAATAACGGCGAATTGAAATAAAAGAAAATTAATGAAAGAAAAGTGCCAATGATTACAAAATAATCCTGAAAGGATACGAAACAAACAAAATAATCGGCGAAAATTGATAACTAAAAATGAACAGAAAATATTGATATGAACGAACGTAGATATTGTCGTAACGAATCTTATTTATTTCGCAGAACGAAATATATATGTATCTTTATATGTAAGAATCAAAATGTTAAGAGCTACACATATATTTAGTTATATTATCTTAATTTTATGAATGGCAAGACAGTCTTTCTTTTATAACCGTAACAAAAGATAGTCAGTAGATTTAGAGAGCACAAAACGATCACAATTCTTAATAATCAACAATTAACGATGGTCTGTATATCTGGGGTTGGTTGCTAGTAAGATTTTTGTAACGATTGCATAATACTGATCAGAAAATGAAATCAAAACAAAAAAGGGTTTTATTCAGAGCGAGAAATGCAAAAGAAAACGAAATTATATGTATTATTACTTTTATAATCGTGATAAATTAAATTTCTTTTCATTTTTCTTTTTGTGACATATAACGAAGGCTCATACATGGGAAGATGGACATAATCCATTTCCAAAATTAAAGATGTATGTTGTAATTATTGCCAGCGTATGTCCCTGAAAGAAAAATCCGAATTTATATTGATAGAAATCGTTAATGTAATCAAAAATATGTTATATTCGTTTTAATCAAATATTAACTCAAATAATCAGTTAAATTTTATAATTACTTGATCAGATTGCGAAGTAAATGTAATTTCTGTGTTTCTTATGAAATAAATGCATGAGATAACCCAAATTTATGTGTAGAAATTATTAAAAACCAAATATTAGTGTAAGTGAGTCGTAGAAGGGTTCGTATCAAATTATACTTACAAGGGAACGGTCGCAGGTGTCCCTCACCGATTTCAACGAGCTTTGGATATGTTGTAGAGCATCAAAAAATATTAGAAAAAATATTTTTCATAGCGGCGTATCTCGACGTTTAGGGGTTGAAACAACCCCTCGAAGATAATTGTTTTTTTTCGTTTTTTACGAATATCTTGGAAAATATGAGGAATATGAAAAAATCTTTTATACCAAAGTTTTACGGTATTTTATACTCTTTACAACAGTGTACTTACATTTTTCAAAAATGTTAAATTTTTTATTTACCCCCAGCCCTACTTCTTATTTTGCAAAATTAAAAAATTTTGTAAGAACAAAAATTATAGATTATTGAGAGCCAAATCCATCCGTATATATTAATGTATGGGTTCCGCAATTCAATTTTTCAAAAAACGAAATGATATTCTCGTTCTATAGGCGCCGCGCTGTAAATAGTATTGCATTATTTATTTTTAGTTGCGCCATATTTAACAACTGCTCTTGTACAATATCTTCTTATATAACATAAAAATGGATTAAGTCTAATGATATAATGTGATTGATTTCCATCTGCAATATGCAATATGCACAACCAGATCAAAGCGCATCAAGAAAATCAATAGGTCAAGGAAAACGGTTCGGACTTCGCACGCATAATATTTTGCGTTGTATAACTTCATCCAGGCATCTAGGAATAGAATTTACTCGTGTCGTGTGCAAAGTTATAGTCAGATATAAGCGTCCGTAACAGACGTCTGTCGTTATAAACGTCCGTCTTTCCATCTCGTAAATTAGTAATCTAAAAAGTGTATGTTGTGTACTGTCATTTGAACAAGTATTTGTTATTAACTTTTATTACTTTCTTACTCTTGTCAATCTTTGATTAACTTTGATTATTGTAATTATAAAAGTTCGTGAAATTATTAATGTAACATAATTAATATACGATGAAATGAGACGAAATAAGTACTGAATTGTCAATTATTCCGTTTAAATAAAAATTTTATTTATTTTTTTATTCAATAATATATTTTTTCAAGAAATAAAGAGGCGATATAATTAACACTAAAGACAATTGCATTATTTATGAAGTCTATGATTTATATATATTAAATTTATTATTTTTATACATAATTAGAGTTTTATATTTAATTTTAATATTTTTTTAGAATCGCGGCGATGTTCGCGGAGTGTTCTGATTGGCTGCGGACTGGTGGGATTTCAGTGATTTCGCGATGGCGACTCCCTAGATTGAGCGCGCGCGCGCATTGCCTAGTTAGCAGCGCTGGCTGTCAAAATATCAGCGCGGCGTGTACGCGTGTTTTAATTATTATGAAGGTGATTAGCACGATTAAATAATATGTGAAAACGCTGGTAATTAGTGACGAATAAGTGGCGCGAGTAGTGATTGTGAGCAACGAGTGTACGGTGCGGTGTAGGTTACGTGGAGTGCGCGACGCGGTGTGGTAACTTCGCAGAAAGGGTTAGATTGCACTTGCTTGGTGAAGTGCGGCGACGAGACGTAAATGAGGCGACGAACGTCACAGAGTTATACAACATTTTCATTTATTAATTTGGATTAAAAATCCACCTATATTTGGTGAATCCTCTATTGAAGAAGTCTCTCGATTTATTTTACAATATATAAGTTGCAAAATGCCAGACCAAAATATATCGCCATTATTGTACAGACGTGTCGATACGCATCAACGACATAAACATAACGATTATTGTCTTCGATCTAAAAAAGTAGGACATAAAGTTATTCGTAGTTGTCGTTTTGGATTTCCTCGTCCTATTACTGAAACATTGATTGTAAGAGATGTGGCAACTTCGATAGCAGGTAGAAAACAATTGAAACATAAAAGCAGATTGTATGATGTTCCTCGAGCGGATAATGAAGGTGATATTAATGATTATAATCCTGTTATTCTTACTGCATGGGAAGGAAATATGGATATACAATTTATTGGTGAAAAATCACCATTGCTTACTTGGTATGTTACTAAGTATTTGAATAAAGCTGGAAAAAGTAAACTGTCTGATTTTGATCTTGATAGTAAGGATAATAAAAACAAATCATTGGCAAGTTATCTTTGGAATTTTGCTTTACGTTCCAAGACACAAAGAGAATGTGGTGCTCTCGAAGCTGCTGATACATTATTAGGAATTTCTTTGTATGGGACTGATCAAAATACAACCATTAAATGGCTAGACGTTAATCCCATACGGCATAGGAAATTAAAAAGTCGTAAAGAAATTGAAGCTCTTGACGGTGAATCTATAAACATATTTTGTCCATCTAATAGATAATTATTATCCGCAAAGACCGAAAGAATTGGAATCAAAGTCTCTTTATGAATTTGTACAATGGTACGACATCACAAAAATCAAACCGCAAAGTAAAAATATTGAATATTTAAAAATAGATAATAGTCATTACATTAAACAACGACAACGGGGATGTCTTATAAATCATTATAGACATAATGTTAATAAACAACCGGAAGACTATTTCTTTTCTTTATTGCTTATGTTTAAACCCTGGCGAAAATTAGAGGATCTTAGAGATAATTGTGATACTTATGCACAATGATTTCATAACATAAAACTACATCTTACGAATGCATTGCAATATCACGAAAAACTAGAAGAATTACAAAAAGCATATGAAATTGTATTGTAATGAATTGTAAATGAGTTAGTTCAACAACGTTTAGAAGAAGATTCACAAAAAAATGTGTCTCAGGATGACCCTGACAATCCGATAGATGTTCAAAATATTGAAGCTGGTGAAGCGATACAAGATTTTAGGGATCTTGGTAATAAAATAGATGAGAAGATCGATGTAGCTGAAATGATAGCAAAATTAAATACGGATCAAAGAAGAGTATTTGATAGAGTCATTGATACTGTACGTTCAGATAATTCAGTACTACGATTATATGTTAGCGGAGAAGGTGGTACTGGAAAGAGTTTCTTAATTAAAACAATTAAATGCTGGATAAGACAAAATCTTAATAAAGATACCGCCGTATCAGCACCTACTGGCATAGCAGCATTTAATATAAATGGTTTGACGGTTCACAGATTGCTTCAGTTACCTGCTGAACACGGTCAAACTCCAAAGTATAAGCAATTGTCTGATCATGTGTTGAAAGTTTAACGAGCAGATCTTAAGGATATTGTTCTTCTTATAATTGATGAAGTGTCAATGATATCTAATTTGATTTTAATGTATATACATCTTTGAATGTCTGAAATATTTGATACTAATGATTGTGAAGACGGTTGGTTCGGTCAAAGGCATATTCTTTTATTTGGTGATCTACTTCAATTACCTCCTGTACGCGAAGATCCCATTTTCGTGCGATTGTCAAATGACAAAATTAATAAATATATTGGTTCTTTAAATGTTGTTAATTTGTGGACCACATTATTTGATTATAATGAATTGACGATCAATATGCGTCAACAAGGGGATGAGTTTTATAGACAGTTGTTATCGAGAATTCGTATTGGTTTAGTGACAAAATCTGATTGTGAGATTCTCGAAAGTAGAAAAATATCTTTCAAAGGTGATTTCTTTGAATCTAAATTGAGCGAATTATGTAATTTTGTTACTGATTTACCGTCGGACGCTGTTTGTTACCTACTTGTCATATGTGTGATGTTCTTAATACTGCAATGTTAAATCGCGTTACTGAGAAAGAGATAATATTAGTTGCCGAAGATATGATTGATTGTATTTCATATGTAAAAAAGAAAGTATTAAAAGTATTGTCAAATAATGATGATGATAATTCTAAAACTGCTGGACTTTCAAAGGAAATTGTAATTAAAATTGGAGCAAAAGTGATGATAAGGCGTAATATTGATGCTATCTTGTGAATGGTACAATAGGTAAAGTAATTTCAGTTGTACGAGATCCATCTACCGATCGTGTAGAAGAAATCAAAGTTCTTTTGTCATCGAGATCAGAACATTCATTTGAAAAAGTGAGCGTTAAATTTGAAGTAATAGATAGAGCGTACGTTATTAGAAAACAATTTGCACTGTGTCTAAGTTATGGAATCACTATTTATAAAAGTCTAGGTTTAAGCTTACAAAATGCTATTATGGACATAGGTAACTCTATATTTAATTGCGGTCAAATTTACGTTGCATTATCACGAGTAATGTCTCTAGAAGGATTATATTTGATTAACTACGATCCTTCGGCAGTAAAAGCTAACGAAGAAGCCATTATTGAATATAATCGGCTGAGACAAATCTACAAACCAGAAGCAGAAATGATTACTGTTTCAAAAGAACGTTTTCGCAAAGTAAAAGATGCTCCGTGGGCATTGTCAAAAGTAGTTGATGCATTTCAACAGAACTGTCAAGCTAAAAAATCTCGGCAAAATACTACTTGGATTATACATAGTTTTCAAAATATGGATAAAGTTTCATGTTACTCAAATGCAGTATTACAATGTTTGTTAAATTTAAGTATCATTAGAAAAGAATTGCTTAATTGTGATAAATCAGATATTTTAAGGATGATAATGCATCGATATGAAAATAGAATGCGCAATTTGAATACATATATGCAGTACGGCAATATTTAGAAGAACTTTTCGCGATAAACATAAAACGAGATGCATTGAATTTCTCACAGTTCTGTGCGCAAAATATGATTGTAAAAGACATTTAGTAGAGTGTAAAGTAACTTCTACTACTCGGTGTAAATCTTGTGAGGATACAAAAACAACTACTTATAATTATTTAATTGTTTCAATATTTATAAACAATTTAAAAAAGAAAAGTTATAATCTCAACGATATATTAAATGCTACATTGTCACATTGGTGTCAGTCAGATAATAACGGATCCTGTGTATATTGTTACGGAAATGAAATTTTATTTAAGAATGAATTAACATTAGCAAAAGATATAATTATCATACATTTAGTATTATTTTCTTTACAAGATGATAAAATAGTAAAAGAAATATGTAAATTTAATGTAAGTGCTATTCCAACGACTAAAGTATCAATAGCTGGATAATCGTGTAAAGTAATGCTATATTTCATAATGGTTCGAGTATTGAGGAAGGACATTACACAAGTATTTGTAGAGAAGGAATGTCTAATAGTTGGATTGAGGCTGATGATGCACAAATTAAAAAAAGACAATAGCCTAGAGGCGCTAAAGATCTTTACATACTTTTTTTACAAAGAGTTGGTAAAAAATAAATATTCTGAACATATATTTGTATAAAAATAATTACTTGTATAAAAATACTTATTTGTTTGCTTTATATTATCTCCTTTATTTCTTACTTATATGGACGCAAAACAATCGTTTTTTGTAAGTATTGTTTACATAACAATTACTACAAAATGTGTGAAATCACAACAAAATTACCTTTTTAAAAAAAGGTACAAAAATGCTCCAAATATACGCGCCCAGAAAACGCCTAAAAAATATTCTTCTACAAAATTACGCCTTAAAAAATATATAATAATTACTAAAAAATATATAATAATTACTAAAAAAATGTATGATATCCTAACAAAATTACCTTTTCAAAAAAAGGTAAAAAAATGCGCCAAGTATACTCAAAAACGCCAAAAAAATTACGCCTCAAAAAAGAACCCTTCTACAAACCTACGCCTAAAAAAAAAAAACCTTTCTACAAATCTATGCCTCAAAAAACAACCCTTCTACAAAACTATGCCCAAAAAAAGAACTTTTGTTTAAAATTACGCCTAAAAAAAGAACTCTTGTATTAATTACCTTTGTACAAAAAAAGACAAGAAATTTATTTTTCCTACAAAAAATGTGATATCAAGAAAGTGCGCCAACTATAAAAATAGTTTCATAATACTCTTTGGTCAGTGTTTATAGCCTGAGCTTATATATAAAATTGTCTTGAGTTTATCTTCAAATACTAATTATTTCATTGATTACGAAGCATTTGAAGATGAACTCAAAACGATCTTAAAGATAAAATCAGACTATGAATACCGCCTATTGATATTAAAATATGGGCTGCTGTGCGCCAAAATCAGGCTGCTGTGCGCCGATATAAGGCTGCTGTGCCCCAATATCAGGCTGCTGTGCGCCGATATAAAACTGCTATGCGCTTACAAAAAACGGTTGTTGTGCGGCCATATAAGTAAGAAATAAAGGAGATAATATAAAGTAAATAAATAAGTATTTTTATACAAATAACTATTTTAATGCAAATAAATATTTTAATATATTTTTACATATGAATATTTAAATATTACATAAATCTTTTACAAATAAATATTTTATCGCATGCACGCACGCAGAGAGAGAGAGAGAGTTAGGCAATTAAGATATTTATTCGGTATGAAAAATAATAATTTTAACACATAATTATTTGAATACAAATAAATTTTTTTTCAAAATACTTGGCGCCACCAAACCGAATAAATTGTCTAATCTTTTCTCTCCTAATGTGTTTTGCGTGCGTGCGTGCGTGCGTGCGTGCGTGCGTGCGTGCGTGCGTGCGTGTTTCATTTTTTCTTCCTTCTCCTATATATATAAATTATTGTTATCATAGTCAATAAGTTAGTATGTAATTTAGTTTATAAGAAATGATTGTTAACATATTAAAGCAATTAAGATATTTATTCGGTTTGGCGGCGCCAAGTATTTTGAAAAAAAATTAATTTGTATAATCAAATTTGTATAATCAAATAATTATGTGTTAAAATTATTATATTTCATACCGAATAAATATCTTAATTGCCTAACTCTCTCTCTCTCTCACTGCGTGCGTGCATGCGATAAAATATTTATTTGTAAAAGATTTATGTAATATTTAAATATTCATATGTAAAAATATATTAAAATATTTATTTGCATTAAAATAGTTATTTGTATAAAAATACTTATTTATTTACTTTATATTATCTTCTTTATTTCTTACTTATATGGTCGCACAATAACCGTTTTTTATAAGCACACAGCAGCTTTATATCGGCGCACAGCAGCCTGATATTGGCGCACAGCAGCCTTATATCGGCGCACAGCAGCCTGCTTTTGGCGCACAGCAGCCCATATTTTAATATCAATAGGCGGTATTCATAGTCTGATTTTATCTTTAAGATCGTTTTGAGTTCATCTTCAAATGCTTCGTAATCAATGAAATAATTAGTATTTGAAGATAAACTCAAGACAATTTTATATATAAGCTCAGACTATAAACACTGACCAAAGAGTATTATGAAACTATCCATTTTTATAGTTGGCGCACTTTCTTGATATCACGTTTTTTGTAGGAAAAATAAATTTCTTATCTTTTTTTGTACAAAGGTAATTACTACAAGAGTTCTTTTTTTAGGCGTAATTTTAAACAAAAGTTCTTTTTTTGGGCATAGTTTTGTAGAAGGGTTCTTTTTTGAGGCGTAGGTTTGTATAAGGGTTCTTTTTTGAGGCGTAATTGTTTAGGCGTTTTTTGAGCGCTATCCATATACGAGGATAAGTCAATAAGTAGATGCAATGTTGCTCTAATTGTCGTTAGGTTGGCTCGACAGCTTTGTGTGCTCACCAGCCACTAGATCGCACTGGTAGCTTCACCTGTGGTAGGTTGCAGCGTTATCAGATGAGTCTGCTGTGCGCTGTTGCGACGTGAAAATGGTCGCGCCATTCGCTGTTTGCAACAAAGAAGAACAGCGTTCCGTAATCCGTTTATTGTGGTCGGAAGGTGTACCAAGAGCGGAAAATTATAGACGACTTTCAGCACAGGGCACGTAATGAATCAAGCCTGCGATCAATCAACAGAAACTGGGATTGTACTCTTTCAAGAAGAGGGCTCGCTTTGAACTAAGCCTGCGATCGATCAACGGGTGCTGGGACCGTACTTTTTCGAGGACAGGGCACGCATTGAATCAAGCCTGCCATCGATTAGTGGGCGCTGAGGGCGTACTATTTCGAGGATGGGGCGCGCATTGATCCCAACCTGTGATCGATCAACGGGCACTGAGGACTTACTCTTTCGAAAACAGGGTACGCATTGAAACAAGCATGTGATCGATCAAGGGGCTCTGGGATGGTATTCTTTCGAAGACGAAGCACACATTGAATCGAGCCTGTGAACGATCAACGGACCCTCAGGCTGTACTTTCTCAAAGACAGGGCACGACTTGAACAAAGTTTGGGATCGATCAACGGGCGCTTAGGCCTTAGTCTCTCGAGGACAGGATACGCATTGAACCAAACATTCGATCGATCAACATATCCTGAGGCCGTACTCTTTCGAGGACAGGGCAAGCATTGAACAAAGCCTTCGATCGATCAACTAATCCTGAGGCCGTACTCTTTCGATGACAGGGCACGCATTGAAGCAAGTATGCGATCGATCAACAGGAGCTGAGGTTTTACTCTTTCGAGGGCAAGGTACGCATTGAAACAAGCCTGCAATCGATCAACGGGCGCTCCTCAGCCGTACTACTTCGAGGAAAGTGCACGCAATGAACCAAGCCTGCGAGATATCAACGGCCACTGAATATCTACTAGAATATTTTCAAAGATAGTGCACGCATTGAACCAAATCTGCGATCGATCAATGGGCGCTGGGATCGTACTCTTTCAAAGATAAGGCACGCACTGAACCAAGCCTGAGATCGATCAACGGACCCTTGGGCCAAACTATATCGAGGACAAAGAACGCACTAAATCAAGCCTTCGATAGATCAACGGACGCTGAGGCCGTACTCTTTCGAAGAAAGGGCACGCATTGAACCAAGCCTGCGATCGATCAATGGGTGCTGAAGTCGTACTACTTTGAGGTCAGTGCACGCAATGAATCTATATTTGAACTAGAACGTCCACAGCGGCCGTTGATCGATAGCAAGCTTGGTTTAAAGCGTGCACTACCTTTGAACTAGTATGTTCTCAGCGGTAGTTGATCAACCGCAGACTTGGTTAAATGCGTGCCCTCTCTTTGAACTAGTACGTCCGCAGCGGCCGTTGATTGAACGCAGGCTTAGTTCATTGCGTGCCCAGTCCTCGAAAAAGAACAGGCCACGCTTCGGCTGTTCACTCTCAGGCTTGGTTAAAAAGAATGCCCCGTCTTTGAACTAGTACATCATCAGCGGCCGTTGATCGATCGCAGGCTTGAATCAATTCGTGTCCTGTCTTTGAACTAGAACGTCTACAGCGGCCGATGATCGATCTAAGGTTTGATTCAGTGTGATTCCTATCTTTGAACTAGACCGTTCTCAACGGCCGTTGACAATTCGCAAGCTTGGATCAATGCGTGCACTATCTTTGAACTAGTACGTTCTCAGCGGCCGTTGTCATATTGCAGGCTTGGTTCAATGCGTTTCCTATCTTTGAACTAGTACGTCCTCAGCAGCCGTTGTCATCTCGCAGGCTTGGTTCAATGCGTTTCCTATCTTTGAATTAGTACGTCCTCAGCAGCCGTAGTCATTTCACTGGCTTGGTTCAATGCGTTTCCTATCTTTGAACTATTATGTCCTCAGCGGCCGTTTTCATTTCGCAAGCTTGGTTCAATGCGTTTCCTATCTTTGAACTATTACGTCCTCAGCGGCCGTTGTCATCTCGCTGGCTTGGTTCAATGCGTTTCCTATCTTTGAAATAGTACGTCTTCAGCGGCCGTTTTCATTTCGCAAGCTTGGTTCAATGCGTTTCCTATCTTTGAAATATTACGTCCTCAGCGGCCGTTGCCACTTCGCAAGCTTGGTTCAATGCGTTTCCTATCTTTGAACTATTATGTCCTCAGCGGCCGTTTTCATTTCGAAAGCTTGGTTCAACGCGTTTTTTATCTTTGAACTATTACGTCCTCAGCGGCCGCTGTCATCTCGCTGGCTTGGTTCAATGCGTTTCCTATCTTTAAAATAGTACGTCCTCAGCGGCCGTTATCATTTCGCAAGCTTGGTTCAATGCGTTTCCTATCTTTGAACTAGTACGTCCTCAGCGGCCGATGCCATCTCTCTGGCTTGGTTCAATGCGTTTCCTATCTTTGAACTAGTACGTCTTCAGCGGCCGTTTTCATTTCGCAAGCTTGGTTCAATGCGTTTCCTATCTTTGAACTAGTACGTCCTCAGCGGCCATTTTCATTTCGCAAGCTTGGTTCAATGCGTTTCCTATCTTTGAACTATTACGTCTTCAGCTGCCGTTTTCATTTCGCACGCTTGATTCAATACGCTTCCTATCTTGAACTAGTACGTTCTCAGCGGCCGTTTTCATTTGGCAAGCTTGGTTCAATGCGTTTCTTATCTTTGAGCTAGTATGTGACGTCTCGCGTCTAAAATTTTTTCGTTATTTTGTTCATTCAATTATTTTCTTACAAGCTTACATATTCTCGTAACTAACAGCAAAAACATTATAAAATTTCTAAACCAAATAAAAATCATAAAAGCTTATTAACTCATTCACAGAGTTACACGAGTAAATCCAGTCTCAAAAATCTAAATAACGCGTTTCGCAAACCTTCTTTTGCAAACGTCTCGTTCCATTCTGTTTTTATTATATTATTTTATGGTGGCAACGATAGAATTTTGATGTCTTAAGATTCCAACATTTTATTCTTTGAACTTAGAAGCATTTTTATAACTATAAACTCAGACTTTTGTCGTCGCTACCTATGCTAGTACTCGCGTACAATGCGATATACTTAGTTTAAATCCGATCGAACTATCCGTACGACTTTTAATTGTCGATAACTTCCTGTAATACCGACCTATAGTCGATCGCGATATAGTCTTTAAGCACACTTACAAACCCAAAGGTAATGCGCTCATATAATTAATACGTTAATTATTAAATTTATAAATTCTAAATTTCGGGCCCCTAATTCTCTTGATACGGCATTGGAAATTGTACCATGCCTAGGGCACCCTATATACCGTGCTACAGCACTGTCAGAAAAATCTTGATGTCTTTACAAACGCACGAGAAAACTCGATGCTCTTATGAACGCATTTCTATTGGAACCGATCTATCGGAAATTCCAAGAATTTCCTCTCTTTCGTTGCGAATATCTCGAGAACCAATCATCGTAGAGTTGCCAAATTAGTCTCAGGTGATTCCTCAATCCCTGTAGAATCTAAAAATCCTGTTTCCAAAAATTTGGAAAAAATTGATGTTTTTCCAAATTTTCGGAAAAAATGAAAAATGCTCCAAATCGTCTAATTCGTGGAGATCCGTGAAAAAATCGTGTTTCCAAATTTTTGGAAAACCGACCAAAATTTCCGTATTTTTGGAAAGACCAAATTTATAATCTCAGACCTTCGTCCGGAAAAGTAAGCCTATCCCCACTTCTCTATCTCACTCCGTTCGCGAGTTATTAATTTTTAAAGTTTTTTCCTTATTCCCCAGAGACTAAGTCCCGTAGTACATATATAAGAACAAGAGTAAAATTTTATAAGTCCTCAAGTACACATGTACTACGTATACAAGAGTAAAATTTATAAGTCCTACTATGTGCGAACGCACCTAAGAGAACATCCCCTCCATACGAGGCTCCCCTTCTCTTCATATCGAATCTTCTGGACAGATTCCCCACTTTTCTCATAGAAACTTCTCGAAGCATCGTCACTTCCGTAGAATATTCTAGAAGGATCCCCTTCTACGTCCATGGAAGCTTCTAGAATAAATCCCCTCTTTTACTTCCTACAAAGAATCATCCAGAACGACTCCCACTCTTACTTTTTGCCCTTGACAGAAAAATATTCATTTCACTGTCGAGAAAAACAATTCTCGGAACTGTTTATTGCAGTTCTCGCCCACTCCATTCTCAGAGTTGTTTGCTACGAAAGTATCATGTAACTCGAGAGAAGATATCTCCGCCCTCCAATTCTCGGACTTGTTTGTCTCGAAAAGTATCGGGTAACTCGAGAGAAGCATCGTGTTACTCGGAGCATCCTGTTTTTCACAGCCGACTCCTCCCTCATTCCAAAGCGTCGCAAACAACCCCACCACGACTCTAGCCTTTGTTCTCTAACCCTTTATATACCGCGCTCACGGAGCGATCCTCGCATTTGAACCTCAGTTTTAGTACAGTTAACATCTTTGTATTTGGTCGTCGTCGTTACTCTGTCCGTCACCTCGGACACGGTACTTTATAATTCATGATGGCTTGAAAGTCAACTTCACGAATTTCGACTTAGCTTCCGTACTGCTCCGCGAGCATCGTACTTATACTTCGCTTTTTAATTCAGTTCGCGTACTTCAATCAATTTTAATTTTGTATCGAGTCAGTGCAACTCATACTCAACGCAATCTCACGCCGTACGAGCATCTCAACGCAACTCTCTGGCTGTACGAGCTCTATTCCCCCTGATTCCGAGGACTTCAGGTACTTACTTCAATTATTACAATTTTCTGTACGCGAAACCAACGAAATAAACGAAACTCAACGAGACGAGATATAGCGAAGTGAAATAATTACTACTTTATAAATCAGTAAGAATATTGTATGCACCTCGTGTGAATCAATGCCCGTACAATATTCCGAATTCGCAACTTTAATTACATTTATACTCCACTGTTTAATTTCTTATTCAATATTTCTTATACTACTTCTGATTCATTTTATGAAACCCGATTATTCGACATAACTCTGTACTATTCAAACAATTTTTACAATTTTGTAACTCTGTATTTTGAACATTTTTACGAATTATATATATGAAATTGATATTATTCTGACATTTCTTAATTTCTATTCCAACTCTTAATATATTACGCAAATCAAATCAAATCAAACCAACGCAAACCAATTTAATTCTTTCAATATCAATTGTATTTTTATGCATTTGATTTCATTGTGAGCTATCTAATTAAATATTTTTTCACAACAGCAAGTGATTTACGAACGTCGTTATTGCCGACGGCTCCCGTCGCTTGACATATCAAGTGCCGTCGCTTCGCGTTTGCCGTCGCTTCGCGTTTGCCGTCGCTCCGCGTGTGCCGTCGCTCCGCGAGTACCGTCGCTTCGCGTACGCGTCGCGAATGACAAGTGTTTTTATTAATATTTCAGTTTTCAATTGCTCGTCTTGTTTGACAATTCTTACTTGTCAGCGGTCCCCTTCGCTGCGAGTACATTTATTAAATTACTTATAATTTTTATTGCTACCTACGCCTGACGTGAGCCGCCAGTGTGGTTCTACCCGGAGCGAATAATCCGCTCTACCCACTGATCGGTGAGCCGAACTGCGTGGTGTTTCTTGCAATAAAGATTCGCGTGTCGTACTATTCCAAGTTGTTCATAATTTTCAAGAGACTTTCCTACGCTGCAGGCTCGCGCCGCAGATGCAAGCGATTGTCTCCGACGGCCGACGTCTTCGCTAACGCGATCACCGACGCCTTCACCAACTTGAAATAGACTTTCGTTTCCGCGCATTCGCGTTTAATTTCAATTCAATTCAATTTTATTATACGAGCATTGTCAAGTGAAATCCCGTTTATCGTTAGTTAACGTAAATAATTCAATTTCTCAAACTTTAAATTCACTTTAGCAGATACCGTCGCTAACTCGTTACTTTGCAGAATATTCGTAAATCTTATAATCACTTGTTGCTGTCAATTCAACTTCAATTCTATTTCTTAAATAATTGATTTTTCTATTGAATACTTAATTCAAGATCATACCATTTATCGAGCTATAAATTCAACAGATTCCTTTTTCAACACGCAAATAACAGCCTGGTCGTAATGAATAACGGTGCAAGACCGAGTGTGAGTACCATAGCGTGAAATTCGCTTGGACTCTTGCCTCTTATTTCTAATTTTCTTACTTCATCTAATTTAACAAAAGAAATTTCTGTCTCTTATCTTTCCTCAAAATCCTAAATCGTTCTACGTGAAAGCGAGTATCCGCTATCCGTCGGAACGATACAACCGCTAGACGTGAAGCGTTCATCCGCTGTCCGTCTGAGCGTTACATTTCCGTCATTCTTGTCTGTGGCGTATATCCGCCTCGACTATCTCCTTTAATCTTATATCACAGGTGTTAGCGAAAGCTTTCGAGCGTTCATTCGCCCGCTGGCTAATCCGCTGACGCTTTCCTGAATTCATTGCTAAGCTTGAAGCGTTCATTCGCTATCCGTTTGAGCATTCATATTATTCCTGTCATTCTTACTCTGGTTCGTGAGCGTACATTCGCAACGTACCATCCTCTTTAATTCTTTAAATCTCTTTACGTCTGTTAGCAGCAAAACTGACGAAGCGATACAACGCCATTATTCGAATCTTTTTGGACAAGGAAATTCTTATGTTTAATTAATAAACCTTCTATATATATATATTCACTTTCCTTTCATTATGATATAATAAATCAAACTTTTCTTTGAAACGATCTACTTTATTTTACAATCCTCTCTACTCTCAATTCCATCATTCTCTCATACGCGGCTAGGACAAAGCTCTCGCCCAATCCTGGTAAAGCCGGTGAATGCAGGTTGACCAAAAACAAAGGAGAGCACCTTTCGCCACGGCACCGAGGTCGCTGCGGTGGAAGAAGGACGTCTGATCCTGGAACAGTTTTATTCACATTATTACGCCACATCATATACATTACATTAAATTGGTGGCAGCATTTTTATTTACGACAAATCAATTCTCTTTTAACTTGATTCATATAATTCAAGCTGTCAATAATTACACAATTCTTGGTGGCAGCTCAATTAATTAATTCAAACTTCAAATTATTTAGCAGTCAAATCCTTTTTTCTCTTAATTCAATAACTGTTTCACGATCACAGCCGAGACGTTACACAGGCTTGGTTCAATGCGTGCACTATCTTTGAACTAGAACGTTCTCAGCGGCCGTTGTCATTTCGCTGGCTTGGTTCAATGCGTTTCCTATCTTTGAACTAGTACGTCTTCAGCGGCCGTTGTCATCTCGCAGGCTTGGTTCAATGCGTTTCCTATCTTTGAACTAGTACGTCCTCAGCAGCCGTAGTCATTTCACTGGCTTGGTTCAATGCGTTTCCTATCTTTGAACTATTACGTCCTCAGCGGCCGTTGTCATCTCGCTGGCTTGGTCCAATGCGTTTCCTATCTTTGAACTAGTACGTCCTCAGCAGCCGTAGTCATTTCACTGGCTTGGTTCAATGCGTTTCCTATCTTTGAACTATTATGTCCTCAGCGGCCGTTTTCATTTCGCAAGCTTGGTTCAATGCGTTTACTATCTTTGAACTAGTACGTCCTCAGCGGCCATTTTCATTTCGCAAGCTTGGTTCAATGCGTTTCCTATCTTTGAACTATTACGTCTTCAGCTGTCGTTTTCATTTCTCACGCTTAATTCAATACGCTTCCTATCTTGAACTAGTACGTTCTCAGCGGCCGTTTTCATTTGGCAAGATTGGTTCAATGCGTTTCTTATCTTTGAGCTAGTACGTTCTCAGCGGCCGTTGTCATCTCGCAGGCTTGGTTCAATGCGTGCACTATCTTTGAACTAGAACGTTCTCAGCGGCCGTTTTCATTTGGCAAGCTTGATTCAATGCGTTTCTTATCTTTGAGCTATTACGTTCTCAGCGGCCGTTTTCATTTCGCTAGCTTGGTTCAATGCGTTTCCTATCTTTGAACTAGTACGTCCTCAGCGGCCGTTTTCATTTCGCAAGCTTGGTTCAATGCGTTTCCTATCTTTGATCTATTACGTCCTTAGCGGCCGTTGCCACTTCGCAAGCTTGGTTCAATGCGTTTCCTATCTTTGAACTATTACGTCCTCAGCGACCGTTGTCATCTCACTGGCAAGGTTTAATGCGTTCCCTATCTTTGAACTATTATGTCCTCAGCGGCCGCTGTCATCTCGCTGTCTTGGTTCAATGCGTTTCCTCTCTTTGAACTAGTACGTTCTCAGCGGCCGTTGTCATCTCGCTGGCTTGGTTCAATCCGTTTCCTATCTTTGAACTATTATGTCCTCAGCGGCCGTTTTCATTCCTAACGCTTGATTCAATACGCTTCCTATCTTGAACTAGTACGTTCTCAGCGGCCGTTTTCATTTCGCAAGCTTGGTTCAATGCGTTTCCTATCCTTGAACTAATACGTCCTCAGCGGCCGTTTTCATTTCGCAAGCTCGGTTCATTGCGTTTCCTATCTTTGAACTATTACGTCTTCAGCTGCCGTTTTCATTTCGCACGCTTGATTCAATACGCTTCCTATCTTGAACTAGTACGTTCTCAGCGGCCGTTTTCATTTCGCAAGCTTGGTTCAATGCGTTTCCTATCTTTGAACTAGTACGTCTTCAGCGGCCGATGTCATCTCTCTGGCTTGGTTCAATGCGTTTCCTATCTTTGAACTAGTACGTCTTCAGCGGCCGTTTTCATTTCGCAAGCTTGGTTCAATGCGTTTCCTATCTTTGAACTAGTACGTCCTCAGCGGCCATTTTCATTTCGCAAGCTTGGTTCAATGCGTTTCCTATCTTTGAACTATTACGTCTTCAGCTGCCGTTTTCATTTCGCACGCTTGATTCAATACGCTTCCTATCTTGAACTAGTACGTTCTCAGCGGCCGTTTTCATTTGGCAAGCTTGGTTCAATGCGTTTCTTATCTTTGAGCTAGTACGTTCTCAGCGGCCGTTGTCATCTCGCAGGCTTGGTTCAATGCGTGAACTATCTTTGAACTAGAACGTTCTCAGCTTCCGTTGTCATTTCGCTGGCTTGGTTCAATGCGTTTCCTATCTTTGAAATAGTACGTCCTCAGCGGCCGTTTTCATTTCGCAAGCTTGGTTCAATGCGTTTCCTATCCTTGAACTATTACGTCCTTAGCGGCCGTTGCCACTTCGCAAGCTTGGTTCAATGCGTTTCCTATCTTTGAACTATTATGTCCACAGCGGCCGTTTTCATTTCGCTGGCAAGGTTCATTGCGTTTCCTATCTTTGAAATAGTACGTCCTCAGCGGCCGTTTTCATTTCGCAAGTTTAGTTCAATGCGTTTTCTATCTTTGAACTAGTACGTCCTCAGCGGCCGTTGCCACATCGCAGGATTTATACAATGCGTTTCCTACCTTTAAACTAGTACGTCCTCAGCGGCCGATGTCATCTCTCTGGCTTGGTTCAATGCGTTTCCTATCTTTGAACTAGTACGTCCTCAGCGGCCGTTTTCATTTCGCAAGCTTGGTTCAATGAGTTTCCTATCTTTGAACTATTATGTCCTCAGCGGCCGTTGTCATCTCGCTGGCTTGGTTCAATGCGTTTCCTATCTTTGAAATAGTACGTCTTCAGCGGCCGTTTTCATTTCGCAAGCTTGGTTCAATCCGTTTCCTATCTTTGAACTATTACGTCCACAGCTGCCGTTGTCACCTCGCTGGCTTGGTTCAATGCGTTTCCTATCTTTGAATTAGTTCGTTCGCAGCGGCCGTTTTCATTTAGCATGCTTGGTTCAACGCGTTCTTTTTCTTTGAACTAGTACGTCCTCAGCGGCCGTTTTCATTTCGCAAGCTTGGTTCAATGCGTTTCCTATCCTTGAACTATTACGTCCTTAGCGGCCGTTGCCACTTCGCAAGCTTGGTTCAATGCGTTTCCTATCTTTGAACTATTATGTCCACAGCGGCCGTTTTCATTTCGCTGGCAAGGTTCATTGCGTTTCCTATCTTTGAAATAGTACGTCCTCAGCGGCCGTTTTCATTTCGCAAGTTTAGTTCAATGCGTTTTCTATCTTTGAACTAGTACGTCCTCAGCGTCCGTTGCCACATCGCAGGATTTATACAATGCGTTTCCTACCTTTAAACTAGTACGTCCTCAGCGGCCGATGTCATCTCTCTGGCTTGGTTCAATGCGTTTCCTATCTTTGAACTAGTACGTCCTCAGCGGCCGTTTTCATTTCGCAAGCTTGGTTCAATGAGTTTCCTATCTTTGAACTATTATGTCCTCAGCGGCCGTTGTCATTGTTATAGCCGCGGGGCGTCACGAGCTAGTTAAAAGTTATTCGAACGCCCAGGGGTATTTAGGTGGGTAAAATTTTGACTAATCTCCTCGACCTACGATTTGGGAATGGCCTATAATTACACAAACGCCTTCTGGCCGTTGCCAGGGAGTCTCTCCCGCGCTAACTAATGAATTTACAAAGTTATCGAGAATGGTGGGGCAGTCTATGCAAGCGAGAATAGGGGCTTCACGTGTAACGATGCGCTGGCATTCGAGGCACGACTCAATCTCTACACGAAAACCGGCCCGCAAATAATGTCGAATGTAATATTGGTAATGGCGTTGCTGAATGTAATCTTTGTGTTGGTAACACCGCGAACACAGGTAATCACCGCTATCCCGATTAATGTAAGAACGAAACGTGCAGCAAGTTGCGGTCGCTAACCACCTAGACGGGGTTTCGCTAGGAACGGGACTGGAGACGCGCGGAATTATCTCGTGCGGCGCGCTCATGCTACTCTATGGTAACGAATGTTCTATATTAGATTTGGAAGATTCAGAAGTTCACCGTTTATTACCTGCTGTTCAATAACTATATGGATCGGAGGTTGGTTTCGCGGCAATTCCTCAGCAATGAAATCGGGCTTGTAGATACAGATTTCGGTCGTGCAACGTTCACAACTTGATATCGGAAAAGTGTTGCCAAGCGGGGCACGACACTTGATACAGGTTTCTATATCGCGAGTATATCCTATACACAGGTAATGACGCACCAAGCCCTCGTAGCTTGTATCTTCTTCTTGTTCGGAGATATCCTCGTGGACGTAGCAAGAAATGCACATTAACTCATGCTTAACGAGATTACGGATGGCAAAAAGTCTAATGCATACGGCAGTATCTAACCACCTTTGAGTTGAAGCTAGAACCGAGTTAGGTGGGCACATAACAACGTGATATTGATCTAATCTTGATATGAGTTCGCGAGTATAAGTTTAATAACGAAGTTCAAGCCACGTTACAGCTAGCGTAGTAGCAATGGTGCAGACGCGTGGAATCACGTGGCGATAGCGTCGCTTGGGCTGAGGCGGCTCGGCGCGTCGCCTGAACGGCGACGGCGGTGGCGGCGTCGGTTGCGCGCGCACAGCAACGGCAACGCGTGGCTATCCAGCTATCGACGCGAAATTACGGCGAGTGACTCTAATTGTTTATAATAATTGAAACTGTTGAAACGATACCGTGGCAATGATTATTTAGATCGGAGCTGTGCTTGTATAATTTATACGCTCCGATGGCAGTTATAGAAATGGCGAATACTTAATGTCGTTACATGCATTAATTATTTATTGTTAACAATTATCTGATGGTTGTTAATATTGGTGGTAAAGATTGACAGTTTTCTATCGCGCACAAAATTACCGTGTAGTAATATAACAGTTCTACCTTTCGTTGGGCTTGAGAACGGCGTCAGCTCAAGCGTGGGAAGATGGCGTGGCGCCACCACGTGGTCGTTGGCGTCCTTTCTCTCCTAGCTGGAAATTCGGCTTCCTGGTTTCGTCTCGTGGTGCTGCAGCTTCTTTCGTTGGATATCGTAGCTCAATAATGTAAGTTTCGCACCGATTGCGTTACGAATGAATATTTATGCTTGATTTATAAATATGCCACGTGGCGATTTTAAGAATTAGAAATGATCGCGTAATTCGAGTTCGGCGACGAGATTTAGAATGATATGGAACTGGAATTAGGATGTAAAGTGGAAATTCACTGACTCTAAGTTAAAGTACAAATATGTATATTCAAGAAAAGTAAAACTACAAGTATGCTACAGTTACTGACTTAACACTAGAAATAGCAGACCCTGGAAGAGGGATGTCTTGACTCTACGAAAGCCCGGCGCAGAAAGAGGCCGAGGCCTGGCCGCGTGCCACGAAGAGCCTCTCGGAGCCTGGCGTCGGGGAGGGGCGCAATTGCCTACTGCGCCCGTGCCCGTTGCCATTTTCGGGTCGCGGCTCGGGGTTCCGCCGGTGCGCGGCGGGTCCGCATGATCGCTATGGCTTAAGGCTAAGCCGCATGGTCGAGCGCTCTTATTGGCTGACCGTGTGACGTCAGTATGCTACGTCACAGGTTTTGACCAATGAGCGTTTTACGCTGTTTTACTTATGATATTTGCTAGAAGGGGTGAAAGGTTAGCTTTAATACTTATATTCTTATACTTATCTTTAATACCTAATCATGATTTATCAATTTATGTTATAATATTTACTTATGATAATCTGTTGAATCCTATATTAAGGGAGTTGCGTATTGATTGTTAAGAAGAGAAAAGATTTACTTAGCTTACAATTATGTTTTAATTAGCCAATAATTATCAACTATTGAACTTTGGCGAAACATACTTTGGCAAAAATTACAGGTGGTTTGGCGTTTGTTACACTATCTTTGAAATAGTACGTCTTCAGCGGCCGTTTTCATTTAGGCAAGCTTGGTTCAATGCGTTTCCTATCTTTGAACTATTACGTCCACAGCTGCCGTTGTCACCTCGCTGGCTTGGTTCAATGCGTTTCCTATCTTTGAATTAGTTCGTTCGCAGCGGCCGTTTTCATTTAGCATGCTTGGTTCAACGCGTTCTTTTTCTTTGAACTAGTACGTCCTCAGCGGCCGTTTTCATTTCGCAAGCTTGGTTCAATGCGTTTCCTATCCTTGAACTATTACGTCCTTAGCGGCCGTTGCCACTTCGCAAGCTTGGTTCAATGCGTTTCCTATCTTTGAACTATTATGTCCACAGCGGCCGTTTTCATTTTGCTGGCAAGGTTCATTGCGTTTCCTATCTTTAAAATAGTACGTCCTCAGCGGCCGTTTTCATTTCGCAAGTTTAGTTCAATGCGTTTTCTATCTTTGAACTAGTACGTCCTCAGCGGCCGTTGCCACATCGCAGGATTTATACCTTGCGTTTCCTACCTTTAAACTAGTACGTCCTCAGCGGCCGATGTCATCTCTCTGGCTTGGTTCAATGCGTTTCCTATCTTTGAACTAGTACGTCCTCAGCGGCCGTTTTCATTTCGCAAGCTTGGTTCAATGAATTTCCTATCTTTGAACTATTATGTCCTCAGCGGCCGTTGTCATCTCGCTGGCTTGGTTCAATGCGTTTCCTATCTTTGAAATAGTACGTCTTCAGCGGCCGTTTTCATTTCGCAAGCTTGGTTCAATGCGTTTTCTATCTTTGAACTATTACGTCCACAGCTGCCGTTGTCACCTCGCTGGCTTGGTTCAATGCGTTTCCTATCTTTGAATTAGTTCGTTCGCAGCGGCCGTTTTCATTTAGCATGCTTGGTTCAACGCGTTCTTTTTCTTTGAACTAGTACGTCCTCAGCGGCCGTTTTCATTTCGCAAGCTTGGTTCAAAGCGTTTTCTATCTTTGAACTAGTACGTCCTCAGCGGCCGTTGCCACATCGCAGGATTTATTCAATGCGTTTCCTATCTTTGAACTAGTACGTCTTCAGCGGCCGATGTCATCTCTCTGGCTTGGTTCAATGCGTTTCCTATCTTTGAACTAGTACGTCTTCAGCGGCCGTTTTCATTTCGCAAGCTTGGTTCAATGCGTTTCCTATCTTTGAACTATTACGTCTTCAGCTGCCGTTTCCATTTCGCACGCTTGATTCAATACGCTTCCTATCTTGAAATAGTACGTTCTCAGCGGCCGTTTTCATTTGGCAAGCTTGATTCAATGCGTTTCTTATCTTTGAGCTATTACGTTCTCAGCGGCCGTTGTCATCTCGCAGGCTTGGTTCAATGCGTTTCCTATCTTTGAACTAGTACGTCTTCAGCGGCCGTTGTCATCTCGCAGGCTTGGTTCAATGCGTTTCCTACCTTTGAACTAGTACGTCCTCAGCAGCCGTAGTCATTTCACTTTCTTGGTTCAATGCGTTTCCTATCTTTGAACTATTATGTCCTCAGCGGCCGTTTTCATTTCGCAAGCTTGGTTCAATGCGTTTCCTATCTTTGAACTATTACGTCCTCAGCGGCCGTTGTCATCTCGCTGGCTTGGTTCAATGCGTTTCCTATCTTTGAACTAGTATGTCCTCAGCGGCCGTTTTCATTTCGCAAGCTTGGTTCAATGCGTTTCCTATCTTTGAAACAGAACGTCTTCAGCGGCTGTTTTCATTTGGCAAGCTTGGTTCAATGCGTTTCCTATCGTTGAACTAGTATGTTCTCAGCGGCCGTTGTCATCTCGCAGGCTTGGTTCAATGCGTTTCCTATCTTTGAACTATTACGTCCTCAGCGGCCGTTGTCATCTCCCTGGCTTGGTTCAATGCGTTTCCTATCTTTGAACTAGTACGTTCTCAGCGGCCGTTGTCATCTCACTGGCAGGGTTCAATGCGTTTCCTATCTTTGAACTAGTACGTCCTCAACGGCCGATGTCATCTCTCTGGCTTGGTTCAATGCGTTTCCTATCTTTGAAACAGAACGTCTTCAGCGGCCGTTTTCATTTCGCAAGCTTGGTTCAATGCGTTTCCTATCTTTGAACTATTACGTCCTCAGCGGCCGTTGTCATCTCGCTGGCTTGGTTCAATGCGTTTCCTATCTTTGAAACAGAACGTCTTCAGCGGCCGTTTTCATTTGGCAAGCTTGGTTCAATGCGTTTCTTATCGTTGAACTAGTATGTTCTCAGCTGCCGTTGTCATCTCGCAGGCTTGGTTCAATGCGTGCACTATCTTTGAACTAGAACGTTCTCAGCGGCCGTTGTCATTTCGTTAGCTTGGTTCAATGCGTTTCCTATCTTTGAACTAGTACGTCCTCAGCGGCCGATGTCATCTTTCTGGCTTGGTTCAATGCGTTTCCTATCTTTGAACTAGTACGTCTTCAGCGGCCGTTTTCATTTCGCAAGCTTGGTTCAATGCGTTTCCTATCTTTGAACTTTTACGTTTTCAGCTGCCGTTTTCATTTCGCACGCTTGATTCAATACGCTTCCTATCTTGAACTAGTACGTTCTCAGCGGCCGTTTTCATTTGGCAAGCTTGGTTCAATGCGTTTCTTATCTTTGAGCTAGTACGTTCTCAGCGGCCGTTGTCATCTCGCAGGCTTGGTTCAATGCGTTTCCTATCTTTGAAATAGTACGTCCTCAGCGGCCGTTTTCATTTCGCAAGCTTGGTTCAATGCGTTTCCTATGTTTGAACTATTACGTCCTTAGCGGCCTTTGCCACTTCGCCAGCTTGGTTCAATGCGTTTCCTATCTTTGAACTATTACGTCCTCAACGGCCGATGTCATCTCTCTGGCTTGGTTCAATGCGTTTCCTATCTTTGAACTAGTACGTTCTCAGCGGCCGTTGTCATCTCACTGGCAGGGTTCAATGCGTTTCCTATCTTTGAACTAGTACGTCCTCAACGGCCGATGTCATCTCTCTGGCTTGGTTCAATGCGTTTCCTATCTTTGAACTAGTACGTCTTCAGCGGCCGTTTTCATTTCGCAAGCTTGGTTCAATGCGTTTCCTATCTTTGAACTATTACGTCTTCAGCTGCCGTTTCCATTTCGCACGCTTGATTCAATACGCTTCCTATCTTGAAATAGTACGTTCTCAGCGGCCGTTTTCATTTGGCAAGCTTGATTCAATGCGTTTCTTATCTTTGAGCTATTACGTTCTCAGCGGCCGTTGTCATCTCGCAGGCTTGGTTCAATGCGTGCACTATCTTTGAACTCGAACGTTCTCAGCTTCCGTTGTCATTTCGCTGGCTTGGTTCAATGCGTTTCCTATCTTTGAACTAGTACGTCCTCAGCGGCCGTTTTCATTTCGCAAGCTTGGTTCAATGCGTTTCCTATCTTTGAACTATTACGTCTTCAGCTGCCGTTTTCATTTCGCACGCTTGATTCAATACGCTTCCTATCTTGAACTAGTACGTTCACAGCGGCCGTTTTCATTTCGCAAGCTTGGTTCAATGCGTTTCCTATCTTTGAACTATTACGTTCTCAGCGGCCGCTGTCATCTCGCTGGCTTGGTTCAATGCGTTTCTTATCTTTGAAATAGTCCGTCCTCAGCTGCCGTTATCATTTCGCAAGCTTGGTTCAATGCGTTTTCTATCTTTGAACTAGTACGTCCTCAGCGGCCGTTGCCACATCGCAGGATTTATACAATGCGTTTCTTACCTTTGAACTAGTACGTCCTCAGCGGCCGATGTCATCTCTCTGGCTTGGTTCAATGCGTTTCCTATCTTTGAACTAGTACGTCCTCAGCGGCCGTTTTCATTTCGCAAGCTTAGTTCAATGCGTTTTCTATCTTTGAACTAGTACGTCCTCAGCGGCCGTTGCCACATCGCAGGATTTATACAATGCGTTTCCTACCTTTGAACTATTATGTCCTCAGCGGCCGTTGTCATCTCGCTGGCTTGGTTCAATGCGTTTCCTATCTTTGAAATAGTACGTCTTCAGCGGCCGTTTTCATTTCGCAAGCTTGGTTCAATGCGTTTCCTATCTTTGAACTATTACGTCCACAGCTGCCGTTGTCACCTCGCTGGCTTAATTCAATGCGTTTCCTATCTTTGAATTAGTTCGTTCGCAGCGGCCGCTTTCATTTAGCATGCTTGGTTCAACGCGTTCTTTTTCTTTGAACTAGTACGTCCTCAGCGGCCGTTTTCATTTCGCAAGCTTGGTTCAAAGCGTTTTCTATCTTTGAACTAGTACGTCCTCAGCGGCCGTTGCCACATAGCAGGATTTATTCAATGCGTTTATTATCTAGGAACTATTACGTCCTCAGCGGCCGCTGTCATCTCGCTGGCTTGGTTCAATGCGTTTCCTATCTTTGAACTATTATGTCCTCACTGGCCGTTTTCATTTCGCAAGCTTGGTTCAATGCGTTTTTTATCTTTGAACTATTACGTCCTCAGCGGCCGCTGTCATCTCGCTGGCTTGGTTCAATGCGTTTCTTTTCTTTGAAATAGTACGTCCTCAGCGGCCGTTTTCATTTCGCAAGCTTGGTTCAATGCGTTTCCTATCTTTGAACTAATATGTCCTCAACGGCCGTTTTCATTTCGCAAGCTTGATTCAATGCGTTTCCTATCTTTGAACTATTACGTCTTCAGCTGCCGTTTTCATTTCGCACGCTTGATTCAATACGCTTCCTATCTTGAACTAGTACGTTCTCAGCGGCCGTTTTCATTTGGCAAGCTTGGTTCAATGCGTTTCTTATCTTTGAACTAGAACGTTCTCGGCGGCCGTTGTCATTTCGCTGGCTTGGTTCAATGCGTTTCCTATTGTTACGTCCCGACAAAATTTCGCTTTTCTTAACTATATTCTTTAATCTCGAATTCCAATTCTGGCATAACTGAAAAAATAAAAATAAAAATTATATAATATAAAATAAAATAAAATAAGAATTATATATTGTTACTGATTGTAAGTCATACTATTGCAATCTCACGCAAAGCAAATAACGCTTAATTCAAGTAACGCTAAGCTGAATCCATGTTTTGGATTATTATTATTATTATTATTATTATCACTGTTATCTTTATTACTATTATTGCTATTACTAAGCATGGAAATTTCGTTTTAAATATTATCACTTACCAAGGTTCGTATAAATGCCTTAAGCATTAATAATAATCAAGCTAATATTATCGTTCTTTTATTATTCTTTAATGACACTATCGAGAGTGAATATAATAGCACTCTTAATATTAATTATTACACACATATTAATCAATACTATTTTTATCGCAACCAACAAGTTATCGCTACTATCATTATTATTATCGTTCTATTATTTCTAATATTATATTAATTATCGTTCTTTTATTCCTTATAATATTCTTACACGACGCAAAATATATTAATGCGTTATATTGATATAATCATTATAGTTATTAGTATTGCATGCTATATTCAAAAAGTGTTGATGATATATTGTTAAAGAAATCGGATTGGCAAACAATAATTTTAAATTCTAATTTTTATTTAATATATTAAGTTGAATTCTTTCATTAAAATATCAAAAAATTATTGGCATAACTTCAAAGGATTATGTTAAACCAATCAAATTCATCCGAATTCTTTCTTAGCAAAAATTGACATTTTGGATACGAGAACTTAGAAATTAGTTAACCGATAAGTATCAAACTGCGTGGTTACATTATATATCAAAAGTCAAGTCTAACGCAAAAAACCCCATATCTCTACGACCAACCGTTTTCCTTGTACGGCCATCAGCCAATAGGAAACGAGCAGGCTTTAAACCCTCAAAATTAGGGTCAATTCTCTCCAAATTGAAGGAACACTTTATTTGTACCCCAGGGAACACGAAAATATTAGTTTAAACATCCTAGGAAAAACAAAATGGCGGACCATAAAAGTCAACAAAACATTTCCAAAAAATTATAAATTATGTCTTACGCCCTAAGGAACAAGTATACCAAATTTCAGTTGAAAATCTTCAAAATTGAATTTATAAAAAATTATAAACCGAAACGTTCTCTGATTGGTCGGAGGTTCTGAACAGACCTTAGCCTACCTTTATAGAGTCCGTATGTAAAATCTCAAGTCGATATTCCAATCTATATGAAAATCAAAAATGGCGGACCCGAAATTTAAATGTGGTCCGATTGGGCTGAAACTCGGTATACACCTAGATTAGAATCTCCCGAATCCAAATATCAAAATTTTATCTCTCTACCTATAACCGTTTCCGAAATATTAACAATTCAAAATTTTTCACTACTTTCGCGCATTTACTCTCTAAGACGTTCTGAATGCTATGCAAGTTACCCTGCTTCAATATCTCAACGCGTTCACTAGTTATACACGTTCAAAGTTTAATTTATTTAAATAATTATTAATAGCAGGTTAACAAAGGGCCCCACATACTTGTAATACGGCCCTGAATATTATTAAAAATTATAAAAATTATTTAACATATATAAACAACTACATTGACTATTAAAAATTATTAATTGTTGTTAACAAATTGCTAATTAACAATATCGCGCATTGCAAAAATCCATTTTTCAATATATAACATTAATAATAATCCATTTACCAAATTTCAGATCGCTAAGTCTTTTCGTTTAAAAGTTATTAATTATTAAAGAATAAAATTTCGGCAATGAGTTAGAAGGAGATAGTTTAATAGAGGACCACGTCCCCATATGCTTTACAATGTATAAGAGAGAGATAGTTTAATAAGGACCGTTCGTACTCTCATATGTGTAAGAGCGAGATAGTTTAATACAGGACCACCTTTTACAATGTGTAAGAGAAGGATAGTTTAATACAGCATTACATCCCGTTATACCTCTTACTATGCGTTAGAAAGAGATAGTTTAATACCGTCGTAATTATAAGACCTATATATAATTTAAAATATTAAGTAAAATTGTTTTCGACTACATTTGGAGATTCTGAAAAGAGCCAATGGTTAGCTGAAGCGAGAGCGCAACTAACTATATCATCAAAATTATTGAGATCACTAAACTTTCATTTTTATTAACAATTCAAATTTCACAATGTCAAATGAAGGTCAAAATTACATTTATCATTATTAAAAATAGAAGGAATGAATATTTATTACTTTGGAAAGGTTTAATTAAAAGTAAAAGTAAGAGCGCAAGCAATCACATAATTAATATTAGTTAAAATCTTTTATTTTATTTTACAAGAAATAATTAACTTACAATAAAACTCACATACATTAATTGTCATTAAAACTCAGTAATTACATATTAATAAATTTAAAGAATAACTATTCTATTCGCCAGGTGTGAGCGCACACGAATAGTAATATTAAATGTAATAATATTCAGCAGTTGTAATTGTATTAATTAATTAAAACTTCACTTTGGCAAGCATTTGACATACATGTATTACATACACACATATGTATATATGTGTGAGAGCATTTAAAATTTATAAATCTAATTTAAAATTCACACAATAGAGCTACAACTTTCAAATTAAATTCACTAATAACTCTATCGAGAGCGCACCTCTTCATGGTCTCCAAAAGTTCCTGCAACAAATATTGTTATTATAATTAATTATCGAAATATTGTCGAGGTCAAGCTTTAATAATTAAAGTAAAATGGGAATCGTTATTAAAATCACGATATATATATATATTCATCAATGATCGAGGGATGACCAAACAATTAAATGTGAAACGTAAAGTAAATTAACCATTGAATAATTAACTAATAATATTAATAAAACTTTTCTTTTAGTCCCTCAATCAAGGATATAATGAATATTCACTATGTAATGTAACAATAAGAGAACATAAAATTTACAATTCTCAAATAAATTCAAATTCTCCTGGAAGAGGAAAAATTTCTGAACAAAAGATCTCTTATAAAAATATTTTTACAAGTAACCGTTCTCTTATTATTACAAAAGAAAAATAAGATTTTCGATTGAATATTATATTCGTATTAAGCATCTTACAAAATCATAGCGGCATTGTCGCAAAGGGAGAATCCGTTCCACTCCCCGCGGCCTACAAGCTCACTGTCGTTCCACACCCCGCGGCCTACAAGCTCATAGTATAAGAAGGCGCAAAATTCCGGAGCGCGCCGCATTTGCTATTAGATTCTGTGCGCGTAATTTGTAATTTGCATTTTGTGTGCTTGCATTTTTGCTATTAGTTTTCATCTCGTGGTTTTTTTTAATATATATATTAGTTTGCACTTAGCATCTTGCCCGGAGCTATACTTCCAATCAGGTATACTTCGTCAAAATCAGTTTGCGTATTTTTACTACTGCTAACATTTTGTTATAACATTTGTTCACGTATATTCGCGTCACGATTATTATTTTCTTAACCTCGCGCATTTTAGTTGCGTTCTTTATTTTATTTCTTTAAATTCTATCATTGTGAAAACTCGATCAAGATTCTACATTAATTTTGTATTCAACTGTACCACTGCAGCCTGGAGCATCGAATTTGTAATTCTGGTTCCTGCCCAAAATAAAATATAACTTTGCCGATTCATTTAAGTAAGTATTATTTCTTTCTATTATCATCCCTCAACCGCAGAACTAACTCTAACTAATCGTAACAAATTTTATTTAATTAATTTGATTTACTGCAGCTACTATATCTATATATACGAGTACCCATATATATAGATATACTGTCAATGTTAAAACTCAAGTTTAGAATCAACTGATTATTCTTAAATATTATTTATCAACAGCCTTTGTAACATCATTTTAGACATTGTTAATAACTTTTCTTTAATAATTTATAATAATTAACAAGATTATTTCGTATGAATATAAAGTTGAGCTTCACATTATCTAAAATCATCTAACAGCATCTATAATTTATAAGAGCTATTTGAGCTTACGAGACCGATCCCTAATCTATTCCTGCATGCCAATATATTATAATACTAACATTTTATAGATTTTAAGACAGTTAATTCAATGATTGTTTTTCCTGTCACCCTTTTCAGCAACCATTCCATTCCGTCATAATTCGAAAATCAAGTGTTTTATAAGTAAATAATTAATTCAAACAATTTCGGGAGTGAATTCTTTTGCCGATCAGCCAGTGAAGTGATTGTCAATCAAGCCTCTCAGTGATCTCCTATATGTTGAGTCCTGATAGGATAATACATGCTTTCGTTTAATACGATCATTCACGTGCTGAGTTGACAATTGAATTTTTATACAATTGCGAGATAATTCATCTTATTGTGTGACGGTTGACTCTACGATCGAAGAATATCCCTACGATATTTCCTCATTTCTCGAGAGACTTCCCGCAGATGATACCGCAGTGCTGCGTGCTCTTTTCGCCGCTGCTTGTCACACAATAAGTCGTTCGTTTTCTTAATTAAATTCAAGTGTCGAGATTAAATTATTGCAAGTCTATATTATCACTGACGGCTGACATTTGCGATTCGAAGATCTCCTTAAGAGATATCTCCAATCTTATCCGAGGTTGGATGACTTAGCCCGGTCGCAAACGATGCCGCAGTGCTGTGTGATCTGAAATGGTTACACTGGTGCTGCTTGTCACACGATAATCTTTATTAATTCAATTCGAAATCGCGAAAATAACTTTTATTCAACTTTACGATCAACTCTGATGATTTGAGGCCCTATGAGCTTCCTCGGCCGTACCTGAGCTGAGTGACGTGACGTCTATCTATCATTGTTGGTTGATAAAGAATCATTATAATTAAAATTCCTTTCCTTTTCTTGAAATAAATAAATTATATTATTTTAACCTTTTCCCTTATTCCATTTTTAATGCGTTTTATTTTATTATCATTAACATAATCTATGTATTTGTAGAGGTGTTGGTGGTGGTGGCTTCTTATATAACAATTCACAAATTCATATAGAAAAGAAACTTGCAAACGTAAGTTCATTCAATCATTTAATTTTCTTTAATATTTTATTCATTCATTAATCTCATCCATTATCATTAAACATGGTAGATGGTAAATCATCCTAGACGATATAACCCAGTCACTCGGAAGGGAACTCCGTACCATCTGAGAGTGACGCGCCATCACAGACGTTTGCATCCAACCATTGAAAATCAAGCATTTGCGTCTAATACCTCAGCGCCCAGCAAACCTATCCCTCTTGCAACAGTCAATAATTTAAGCACACTACATTCCCAAAACTCAGCCGATATTGAACCAGCTCATTCGAGTCATGAATCTATACCTTTAATACTTGAGCCTAGAATTTCTCACCGACCTGAATCTCGAGGCAGCGACATCATAGAATGGCCTTTAACTCGCGACAATCCTGAGCCAGATGTCAGCGAAATTACAGTCGACAATCCAATTGAAATTGAATCCCCGATAGATCTCGCGTTACTCACTCTTGAAGGAGAATTAAACATTCAATCATTTCTGCGACCCGGGCAAACGCTAGACTCACTTACGGCTCCCGAATGGAAAGAAATTGTACTATGTGCTTTTAGATACGGAATACCAATTCATATTCCGAACGAATATTTGCCGATAGCGCTTCCCGCTGTTACGGAACCAGCTGAACCGACACCCAGTGTAGAGTCCTCGGAAGACCCGGAACTATCTGCTATTTTAGATTCGGTATTAGATACTCTCAATATTGATTTCAATCCGATTCCTGGACCCCTAACCGAAGCCGAAATTCAAGCTCTCATTCCGCGAAATATCGACGAGGTAATAAATTCCATAGACGCAGATATCGATTCATCTGCTATTGACAATCTATTATTCCAACTGGATCCAGAGTCCCCGCTTCAGCAACCGGGACCTTCACAAATATTAGCCGAGGCTTACATGTACTTGTATGACTTGAGCGAATCCGAGGATAACATGTAATATCCAGCGTCACTTAATATCTTTAATCACTATCAATCGTATCGATCTATTATTATTATTAATGTTTTACATCCCCTCTTATATTATTGACATGCAACATATATGTGCTTTTTATAATCCTAATTAATCTATACTAATCATATATAATTGCTTATTCATATATAATCATATTTCATATACGATATTCTTATATGATCTTATTTCACATGTTTATATATGACATGTTAAATTAAAATTATATTAATATAAAATTATTATTAATTGTTGTGTTAAGTTTATTATCCCGAATTACATTCCCGTTCGATCCTCGAAGCGACGATCTTAGCTCTCGGCGTCCCTGGGTATTGCCGGCCAAGCAGGTAGACCATAAAAAATAGAGAGCGCCTTTCAACTGTCCACCGAGGTAGGGCAGGTGGAAGTATAACGTTGCGGCATAACAGCAGTTCGTAACACTATCTTTGAATTAGTACGTCTTCAGCGGCCGTTGTCATCTCGCAGGCTTGGTTCAATGCGTTTCCTATCTCTGAACTAGTACGTCCTCAGCAGCCGTAGTCATTTCACTGGATTGGTTCAATACGTTTCCTATCTTTGAACTAATACGTTCTCAGCGGCCGTTTTCATTTCGCAAGCTTGGTTCAATGCGTTTCCTATCTTTGAACTATTACGTCCTCAGCAGCCGTTGTCATCTCCCTGGCTTGGTTCAATGCGTTTCCTATCTTTGAACTAGTACGTCCTCAGCAGCCGCATTCATTTAACATGCTTGGTTCAACGCGTTCTTTTTCTTTGAACTAGTACGTCCTCAGCGACCGTTGCCACTTCGCAGGCTTTATTCAATGCGTTTCCTATCTTTGAACTATTACGTCCTCAGCGGCCGTTGTCATCTCCCTGGCTTGGTTAAATGCGTTTCCTATCTTTGAACTAGTACGTTCTCAGCGGCCGTTGTCATCTCACTGGCAGGGTTCAATGCGTTTCCTATCTTTGAACTAGTACGTCCTCAACGGCCGATGTCATCTCTCTGGCTTGGTTCAATGCGTTTCCTATCTTTGAACTAGTACGTCCTCAGCGGCCGTTTTCATTTCGCAAGCTTGGTTCAATGCGTTTCCTATCTTTGAACTATTACGTCCTCAGCGGCCGTTGTCATCTCGCTGGCTTGGTTCAATGCGTTTCCTATCTTTGAAACAGTACGTCTTCAGCGGCCGTTTTCATTTCGCAAGCTTGGTTCAATGCGTTTCCTATCTTTGAACTAGTACGTCCTCAGCGGCCGTTGCCACTTCGCAAGCTTGGTTCAATGCATTTCCTATCTTTGAACTAATATGTCCTCAGCGGCCGTTTTCATTTCGCAACCTTGGTTCAATGCGTTTTTTATCTTTGAACTATTACGTCCTCAGCGGCCGCTGTCATCTCGCTGGCTTGGTTCAATGCGTTTCTTATCTTTGAAATAGTACGTCCTCAGCGGCCGTTTTCATTTCGCAAGCTTGGTTCAATGCGTTTCCTATCTTTGAACTAATACGTCCTCAGCGGCCGTTTTCATTTCGCAAGCTTAATTCAAGGCGTTTCCTATCTTTGAACTATTACGTCTTCAGCTGCCGTTTTCATTTCGCACGCTTGATTCAATACGCTTCCTATCTTGAACTAGTACGTTCTCAGCGGCCGTTTTCATTTGGCAAGCTTGGTTCAATGCGTTTCTTATCTTTGAGCTAGTACGTTCTCAGCAACCGTTGTCATCTCGCAGGCTTGGTTCAATGCGTTTCCTATCTTTGAACTAGAACGTTCTCAGCGGCCGTTGTCATTTCGCTGGCTTGGTTCAATGCGTTTCCTATCTTTGAATTAGTACGTCTTCAGCGGCCGTTGTCATTTCGCAGGCTTGGTTAAATGCGTTTTCTATCTCTGAACTAGTACGTCCTCAGCAGCCGTAGTCATTTCACTGGCTTGGTTCAATACGTTTCCTAACTTTGAACTAATACGTTCTCAGCGGCCGTTTTCATTTCGCAAGCTTGGTTCAATGCGTTTCCTATCTTTGAACTATTACGTCCTCAGCGGCCGTTGTCATCTCCCTGGCTTGGTTCAATGCGTTTCCTATCTTTGAACTAGTACGTCCTCAGCAGCCGCATTCATTTAGCATGCTTGGTTCAACGCGTTCTTTTTCTTTGAACTAGTACGTCCTCAGCGACCGTTGCCACTTCGCAGGCTTTATTCAATGCGTTTCCTATCTTTGAACTATTACGTCCTCAGCGGCCGTTGTCATCTCCCTGGCTTGGATCAATGCGTTTCCTATCTTTGAACTAGTACGTTCTCAGCGGCCGTTGTCATCTCCCTGGCTTGGTTCAATGCGTTTCCTATCTTTGAACTAGTACGTCCTCAGCGGCCGTTGTCATCTCGCTGGCTTGGTTCAATGCGTTTCCTATCTTTGAACTAGAACGTCCTCAGCGGCCGTTTTCATTTGGCAAGCTTGGTTCAATGCGTTTCCTATCTTTGAACTAGTACGTTCTCAGCGGCCGCTGTCATCTCGCTGGCTTGGTTCAATGCGTTTCTATCTTTGAACTAGAACGTCTAGCGGCCGTTGTCATTTCGCTAGCTTGGTTCAATGCGTTTCCTATCTTTAAACTAGTACGTCCTCAGCGGCCGTTGCCACATCGCAGGATTTATACAATGCGTTTCCTACCTTTGAACTAGTACGTCCTCAGCGGCCGATGTCATCTCTCTGGCTTGGTTCAATGCGTTTCCTATCTTTGAACTAGTACGTCCTCAGCGGCCGTTTTCATTTCGCAAGCTTAGTTCAATGCGTTTTCTATTTTTGAACTAGTACGTCCTCAGCGGCCGTTGCCACATCGCAGGATTTATACAATGCGTTTCCTACCTTTGAACTATTATGTCCTCAGCGGCCGTTGTCATCTCGCTGGCTTGGTTCAATGCGTTTCCTATCTTTGAAATAGTACGTCTTCAGCGGCCGTTTTCATTTCGCAAGCTTGGTTCAATGCGTTTCCTATCTTTGAACTATTACGTCCTCAGCGGCCGTTGTCATCTCCCTGGCTTGGTTCAATGCGTTTCCTATTTTTGAATTAGTACGTTCTCAGCGGCCGTTGTCATCTCACTGGCAGGGTTCAATGCGTTTCCTATCTTTGAACTAGTACGTCTTCAACGGCCGATGTCATCTCTCTGGCTTGGTTCAATGCGTTTCCTATCTTTGAACTATTACGTCCTTAGTGGGCGTTGTCATCTCGCTGGCTTGGTTCAATGCGTTTCCTATTTTTGAAACAGTACGTCTTCAGCGGCCGTTTTCATTTCGCAAGCTTGGTTCAATGCGTTTCCTATCTTTGAACTAGTACGTCCTCAGCGGCCATTTTCATTTCGCAAGCTTGGTTCAATGCGTTTCCTATCTTTGAACTATTACGTCTTCAGCTGTCGTTTTCATTTCTCACGCTTAATTCAATACGCTTCCTATCTTGAACTAGTACGTTCTCAGCGGCCGTTTTCATTTGGCAAGATTGGTTCAATGCGTTCTCTTATCTTTGGCTAGTACGTTCTCAGCGGCCGTTGTCATTTCGCAAGCTTGGTTCAATGCGTTTCCTATCTTTGAACTAGTACGTCCTCAGCGGCCGTTTCTTCATTTCATTTGGCAAGCTTGGTTCAATGCGTTTCCTATCTTTGAACTAATACGTTCTCAGCGGCCGTTGTCATTTCGCAAGCTTGGTTCAATGCGTTTCTTATCTTTGAACTAGAACGTTCTCAGCGGCCGTTGTCATTTCGCTAGCTTGGTTCAATGCGTTTCCTATCTTTGAACTAGTACGTCCTCAGCGGCCGATGTCATCTCTCTGGCTTGGTTCAATGCGTTTCCTATCTTTGAAACAGTACGTCTTCAGCGGCCGTTTTCATTTCGCAAGCTTGGTTCAATGCGTTTCCTATCTTTGAACCAATGCGTCCTCAGCGGCCATTTTCATTTCGCAAGCTTGGTTCAATGCGTTTCCTATCTTTGAACTATTACGTCCTAAGCGGCCGTTGTCATCTCGCTGGCTTGGTTCAATGCGTTTCCTATCTTTGAAACAGTACGTCTTCAGCGGCCGTTTTCATTTCGCAAGCTTGGTTCAATGCGTTTCCTATCTTTGAACTAGTACGTCCTCAGCGGCCGTTGCCACTTCGCAAGCTTGGTTCAATGCATTTCCTATCTTTGAACTAATATGTCCTCAGCGGCCGTTTTCATTTCGCAACCTTGGTTCAATGCGTTTTTTATCTTTGAACTATTACGTCCTCAGCGGCCGCTGTCATTTCGCTGGCTTGGTTCAATGCGTTTCTTATCTTTGAAATAGTACGTCCTCAGCGGCCGTTTTCATTTCGCAAGCTTGGTTCAATGCGTTTCCTATCTTTGAACTAATACGTCCTCAGCGGCCTTTTTCATTTCGCAAGCTTAATTCAAGGCGTTTCCTATCTTTGAACTATTACGTCTTCAGCTGCCGTTTTCATTTCGCACGCTTGATTCAATACGCTTCCTATCTTGAACTAGTACGTTCTCAGCGGCCGTTTTTATTTGGCAAGCTTGGTTCAATGCGTTTCTTATCTTTGAGCTAGTACGTTCTCAGCGGCCGTTGTCATCTCGCAGGCTTGGTTCAATGCGTTTCCTATCTTTGAACTAGAACGTTCTCAGCGGCCGTTGTCATTTCGCTGGCTTGGTTCAATGCGTTTCCTATCTTTGAATTAGTACGTCTTCAGCGGCCGTTGTCATTTCGCAGGCTTGGTTCAATGCGTTTCCTATCTCTAAACTAGTACGTCCTCAGCAGCCGTAGTCATTTCACTGGCTTGGTTCAATACGTTTCCTAACTTTGAACTAATACGTTCTCAGCGGCCGTTTTCATTTCGCAAGCTTGGTTCAATGCGTTTCCTATCTTTGAACTATTACGTCCTCAGCGGCCGTTGTCATCTCCCTGGCTTGGTTCAATGCGTTTCTTATCTTTGAACTAGTACGTCCTCAGCAGCCGCATTCATTTAGCATGCTTGGTTCAACGCGTTCTTTTTCTTTGAACTAGTACGTCCTCAGCGACCGTTCCCACTTCGCAGGCTTTATTCAATGCGTTTCCTATCTTTGAACTATTACGTCCTCAGCGGCCGTTGTCATCTCCCTGGCTTGGATCAATGCGTTTCCTATCTTTGAACTAGTACGTTCTCAGCGGCCGTTGTCATCTCCCTGGCTTGGTTCAATGCGTTTCCTATCTTTGAACTAGTACGTCCTCAGCGGCCGTTGTCATCTCGCTGGCTTGGTTCAATGCGTTTCCTATCTTTGAAACAGAACATCTTCTGCGGCCGTTTTCATTTGGCAAGCTTGGTTCAATGCGTTTCCTATCGTTGAACTAGTATGTTCTCAGCGGCCGTTGTCATCTCGCAGGCTTGGTTCAATGCGTGCACTATCTTTGAACTAGAACGTTCTTAGCGGCCGTTGTCATTTCGCTAGCTTGGTTCAATGCGTTTCCTATCTTTAAACTAGTACGTCCTCAGCGGCCGTTGCCACATCGCAGGATTTATACAATGCGTTTCCTACCTTTGAACTAGTACGTCCTCAGCGGCCGATGTCATCTCTCTGGCTTGGTTCAATGCGTTTCCTATCTTTGAACTAGTACGTCCTCAGCGGCCGTTTTCATTTCACAAGCTTAGTTCAATGCGTTTTCTATTTTTGAACTAGTACGTCCTCAGCGGCCGTTGCCACATCGCAGGATTTATACAATGCGTTTCCTACCTTTGAACTATTATGTCCTCAGCGGCCGTTGTCATCTCGCTGGCTTGGTTCAATGCGTTTCCTATCTTTGAAATAGTACGTCTTCAGCGGCCGTTTTCATTTCGCAAGCTTGGTTCAATGCGTTTCCTATCTTTGAACTATTACGTCCTCAGCGGCCGTTGTCATCTCCCTGGCTTGGTTCAATGCGTTTCCTATTTTTGAATTAGTACGTTCTCAGCGGCCGTTGTCATCTCACTGGCAGGGTTCAATGCGTTTCCTATCTTTGAACTAGTACGTCTTCAACGGCCGATGTCATCTCTCTGGCTTGGTTCAATGCGTTTCCTATCTTTGAACTATTACGTCCTTAGTGGGCGTTGTCATCTCGCTGGCTTGGTTCAATGCGTTTCCTATTTTTGAAACAGTACGTCTTCAGCGGCCGTTTTCATTTCGCAAGCTTGGTTCAATGCGTTTCCTATCTTTGAACTAGTACGTCCTCAGCGGCCATTTTCATTTCGCAAGCTTGGTTCAATGCGTTTCCTATTTTTGAACTATTACGTCTTCAGCTGTCGTTTTCATTTCTCACGCTTAATTCAATACGCTTCCTATCTTGAACTAGTACGTTCTCAGCGACCGTTTTCATTTGGCAAGATTGGTTTAATGCGTTTCTTATCTTTGAGCTAGTACGTTCTCAGCGGCCGTTGTCATTTCGCAAGCTTGGTTCAATGCGTTTCCTATCTTTGAACTAGTACGTCCTCAGCAGCCGTAGTCATTTCACTGGCTTGGTTCAATACGTTTCCTATCTTTGATCTAGTACGTCCTCAGCGGCCGTTGTCATCTCGCTGGCTTGGTTCAATG